>JAQOOD010000006.1:21113369-21155545 GCA_029633175.1 Citrus glauca
CCATGGCCTTTTCCTTAAAATATCATTAGATATTAGACAGTGATGTATTTTTCAGGAAACAATTCTATCAATAAAGTCAATATGATACAATTTTTTGTGCATAGTTCCACCACTAGGTTCGTCTCATGATGAATCCATTTGACTTGTGATCAAATTGCCCTCTCACTACCTAACATATTTTGGCCTTTTCCTTAAAATATCATTAGATATTGGATAGTGATGTATTTTTCAGGAAACAGTTCTATCAATAAAGTCCATATGATACAATTTTTTGTGCATAATTCCACCACTGGGTTCTTCTTATGATGATGAATCCATTTGACTTATGATCAAACTGCCGTCTCACCACGTAACCTACTTTGGCCTTTGCTTAACTTTCAGAAACAATGGCTCCCGCATCATCTCCCTCTTACACATGCTATGCTAAGATACCGATTTAGATGCCCATGCGCCTGCCTTTACTTTTACTACTTTGGCCTTTAAAGATCACTTAGTTAGAGACAACAGGCAAAGCATCCTTCTTTCCCGCCAGTATGGATGTCGTTGTCTGAGCCAAATCAAGCTCAATGTGCTTACTGCTTTCGTCTCATAGATTTTGTAATATGAGTTCTGATCAAGTGTGCAAAGTAGGTCCTACACAATGCAATTCCACCAATAGTAAATCACCGCGTATGCAATCACACACTATAAGGCTCTCATAATTGTGCTTGTACTAATAAGCACAATTTTATGAATAAAAAGTATTTTATTTTGGTACCAACGTCCACTTGATTTTTTTATTCAAATGATACAAAATGATAAAATTGCAAAATAATGACAAAAACAAGCTCAAAATCAATTTGTACGTATGTTTATCACTAGTCTTATAAAAAAAAAACACAAAAGTAAATCTTCGAATTCAAATAGGCACCATTAAAGATGTAATTTATGGCGAGACAATACCTTCAATTTTGTTCAACTAAAGATATTGTCTTTAGTTGACACAAATTTTTAAACTAAACTTACTAAATTTTTAACTTGCAATAAGTGTATGAATTCAGACTCTCGTAAAATTTAAATAAATTACATAAATTTAAATTGTAATATATAAAGAATTCACATACTTAATGTTGAATTTTTCAATCAAATTATTAATGGAACTTACACCAAACCCACCGAACCAACTCAAATAAATCGAAAAAAAAATATTTTAAGACTTCGAAAATATTGAGATTTAAAAAGGTTATAATGTTGATGAATATCAAATATTATAATATTTCATGCACTTATCATGGCGATACGAGGTTTAATACAAAGCACTCAATATTTAATTATAATTACCATCTATACAAATAGATCATCCATCAAAATTCACAGATTAAAAGTTTTGAAGCATCATCTCATCGGCCACCTGAAAGCAGTGACTCTGCAACAGACAATGGGCGATTGAAGCCCATAGAAGGCGGATTCGACACAGCAAAATCATCAAAACCCTCCGGGTATGTAATCCCACTTGTTGAAAGCCTAAGAGCTGAAATCGCAGGCAGAGCCACATCCCTTTCCAAAATTTGCACAACTTGGCGCATGCTCGGCCTTGCCGTCGGGTCCGAATGAGAGCACAGCAACCCAAGTTTTAAAACCAACTCCAATTCCTCAGCCACATACTCCGTTCCCAAATTTGGATCCCTAGCTTCAAGAAGTTCACCTCTGTGCCAAAAGTCAAACACGCAATCAACCAAAATTAAATTCTCTTCTGGCCCTTGTCTCTCAATTGGCCTTCTCCCGCAAGCAACTTCAAGCAAAAATGCCCCAAATGAAAACACATCAGCGCTCGTGGTGGCCTTGCCTGTCCTACTGTGCTCAGGGGCAAGGTACCCAAGTGTTCCCACAACGTGCGTCGTTTGTGGATCTGTTCCGTGGTCGTATAATCTTGCCAGGCCGAAATCTCCCAATCTCCCGTTTAATTCACCATCAAGCAACACGTTACTTGCCTTAACATCTCTGTGAATCACAACTTGTTCCCACTCTTGGTGTAAATAAAACAGGCCTAATGCGACACCTTTGATGACTCGAAATCTTTGTATCCAGTTTAGCGTGACCTTTGGTTGGTCATAGAGGTATTTGTCTAAGCTTCCATTAGGCATGTAATCATAGACCAAAAGCAGCTCGCCTTTGCGCCGGCAATATCCCAAGAGTTGCACTAAATTCCGGTGCCTGAGGCGACCGATGCTCACAATCTCCGCAACGAATTCCTTCATCCCCTGTCTGGATTCGTGAGAAATCTTCTTCACTGCAATCTCAATTTGGGATTTGGGCAGTGTACCCCTATACACTCTCCCAAATCCGCCGGTGCCTAGCAGTTCTTTCTCTCTGAACCCTTTAGTGGCAATGTAAAGATCTTTGTACCTGAACCTGTGAGGGCCATAATCGAGCTCCCAATCTTCAAGCTCCTCGGCGAACTTCCTTTTCCTTCTTATCACGTAAACCACACCCGAAACAGCGGCTAAAATTAAGCTCACACAAATTACGGGCAACCCAATTGTCAAAAACTTTGATCTTTTCTTAGGCCCTACACGGGGAAGCTTGGGAAGTTGAGAGAGATTGAGCTCCTCGGCTTGGCCGTTGATCTTAAAACTCCAACCCAAAATATAATGAGACGCTAAGACTGAGCCGGTGGAGGATGAGAATCCAACGTACATGGCGTCATTAAGAACAGAGGAAAGATCACGGGACAGCGACAAAAGCGGTAATCTTGGCATGGGAATGTTGATTGGAGCTAAAGTAACATTGGTTCGCTTCTCCAAGCCATCGTATTCAACCCATACTTGCATTGGGCGACCGCTAATAAGAGTCAAGTTGACAAAATGATCACCATAGTAACCAGCTGGAGCTGATAACTCAGACTTTAGACTGTTGATATCGATGCCTACGTGATTGTCGTTGATGTCTAAGAACCCGTGGGTCTTGATTGTGTCGAGTTCAACGGCGAAAACATGGTTGGTTTCGTTGCCAAGATTGGTATCGTTGAAAAGGCCAAGGTACTGACTGGGACGGGCACCGGGGAGGCCTCTTGTTGGGGCTATAACGAAGGCGATGCCGTGGCCGCTCTGACTTTGGAACTCGGAGAGGATGCTGAAAACGAAGGTGGTGGAGAAGGAGAAAACGGTGCCGTTAGCTGTTGATGAGTTGCTGTTGTCGTTTTTGAAGGGTATTGGTTCAGGGTAAAAGGCATGGCCAATTTGTTGTTTGGTCTCGTTGGTTAGCTTCAGGAGTCCATTGGGGGTGAATTGTGCTATCCCGTCTAGGCTTAGGTTGGCTGAGCGGAATCCGTTGTAGATGAAACTTGGATTTTCATCTTGGGCTGCTGCTGCTGCTGCTGAGCTAGTGATGATAATGACTATGATGGTCAGGAGAGACACCAGTAGTATTGCAAGCTTGAAGACCATGGCTTGTTTCTTTGCTCGATGCCTAATCATGCATGTCCCGCATCTATGTAAATAGAAAATGAAATTGGAAAAAATAGTCCAATTAATGACTGAACCAATACAACTAACCCGTACATACAGCCCGCCAGGCTGCAAACGTCAAAAACTCTACTACTCAGAAGTCTCCCTTTGAATGTGTACTGCCGTGCACGTAGAGGTGGCCAACAGGCCGGGCGGCACGGGCATGGCACGTTGCGAGCACATTTCGATAGAGCACACGGTATGAATCGCATGTGAATTGGGCCAGGCTTAAAATTTTTGGCACGTGAGTCTTAAAAGCACAACACATTAGAGATGGGCTAAAGCGTATCATACAAAAAAACATATACTAAGCACGTTTCAGTTTTTAATGAAAGTAAATTTAAAATTTTATGATTTTATAAATAACGTAAAATTGAATCAATATGTTTTATTCGCTCAAGTTTTTTAATTTATTTAATTCTTAGTTTAAAAAAATAATCGATTTATGTTTATAATTTATTAAATAAATAATTGATATCATGATTTTAATAAATAAAATTATAAATATCATGATTTTATAAATATTTATTAATATTGTTATAAATTATAATATATGACTCAACGTAATTCCAAGGTAACAATTAATTTAGCCTCTTAAAAAAATTATTATTGTTGTTGTTGTTAAGTATTAAAAAAGAATTATAATACCATAGAGACATAGAGTCAATCTTAGTAATTAATATTACATTATCTTATTATTATTAATTTATTATTATTCATATGAGTTTGAATTTTGAAATTTTAATTCTATTAAATTTGAATAAAGACACGTGAATTCAAAAAAATATAGAATTTAAAAAAATAAGATAACAATTTAACATGCGCTCTTAAAAAAAAGACATGATTCTATTATTCATATGAATTTTTTTTCCTAAGCACGACACAACATGACTCACGGCACAATACGTGTATCGGACCGGGCCTAAATAAAAAAAAATTAAACACAGCAAAACACAATACAAAATAAATAATAGACACAACATGATACGGCATGAGCACAAACACACATAAACTTTCTTTGATGTGCATGGGTGGATACGGCACGAACATTGACCACCTCTACGTGCACGCACTGACGCATAATGCGTTATTGATCGCTTCTCGTTGCCGTACTTGGACCGTTTCGGTGGGAAATTCTTTTGTCACGTGTGTATGCGCGCTCGTGCGATAAATAGAAGATATTTTAGGTTCCGGTGACTTAGGTTGTTTTAAGTCAACGGCTATGGGAGGCGATCACATAAAAAATAGCGGCCTCTGGGCCATCGGAATTCGGAAGTTGAAATTTCATAAATGTGGGTTGACGCTAGAGTCAACCATGTGATGAAGAAACCGTGTGGCCCACGTCCCTGAGGACTGAGAAATTGAAATTTTGCTTCTTTCTTAGAATGAGAAGTCTCGGTGTGGAAGCAAAAATGTTCAAAATTCCTAAAAGTCTTAAGCAATAGTGTGATTGGTTGCACCAGAGTTGGTTAAATCAAATTAATAGATATAATTAATTAAATTTATTCAACAGACTAAATAATAAATGGACAATAAGATAAGAAGTACAGTTACCTTCCTTCCAAAGAAAGAATCTTCTGTGCAGTTTGGTGGGTGTAAAATTTAATTTAAATATTAGAGAAAAAGCTAACTTCACTCCCAGGGTTTATTTAAATAATCACATAGACTCTTTTAGTTTTAAAAATAATCATACAGACCCTTTTTTTAATGATTATACCCTTTGATTATAATAATTTAAAAATTGACTTTAAATAAAATTCTACAATAAATAAATAATAATATTAAATAGTCCAATATATAAAATAATATAAATTTTTAAAATCAATTTGAATAATAGAAAATTATTTTAATATTATCAACCTATCATGTCTTTCATTATTAATCAAACAGTTTCATAGATTAATAATATAAAACTAATTGTATTTAACATTCGAAATAACTTGAAAAATCTATATTATTATTTTTGTATCATGTCTTTATTAGCATAAATTTTAAAGTTAATTGTTTGAGTAATGAATTTAAGTATATATTAATAAAATATGTCCAGACATACAGATAAAAGATTAATATTGACATAACTAGCTTGACATAAATATGTTATTTTATTAGCTATATTTATTTTAATATTTTATTTGTAATTATAAGTTACTTTGTTTATTATTTTTACCTTAGTATTCTATTTTAATTCAATGCATTATAAAATGTTTTATTGTAATCAAAGGGTGAAACAGTTAAAAAAAAAAAAAGGGGGCCATATGGCTATTTTTGAAACTGAAGGGATCTATGCCATCATTTAAACTGGGGAGTATTATGCATGGCTTTTTCCTTAAAACATCATTAGATATTAGATATTCATGTATTTTTTAGGACACATTTCTATCAATAAAATCCATATGATGCAATTTTTTGTGCATAATTCCACAACTGGGTTCGTCTCATGATGAATCCATTTGAATTATGATCAAATTACCGTCTCACTACCAAACATACTTTGGCCTTAACTTTCAGAAAGGGCGGCTCGTGCATCATCTTTCTCGTATACATGCTATTTTAAGATAGCGGTTTAGATGCCCATGCGCCTGCCTTTACTTTTACTACCTGCCTCGAGCTACTGCACTTGCAAGTACTTTATCTTGCTCTATGCCTCTATAGATCACTTAGTTAGAGACAACAGGTAAAGCATCCTTCTTCCCCGGCAGTACGGATATGGTTGTCCGAGCCAAATCAAGCTCAATGTGCTTAATGCTTTCGTCTTATAGATTTCTTAATATGAGTTCCGACTTCCGATCTAGTGTGCAAAGTAGGTCCCGCAATACAGTTCCACCAATAATAAGTCACCACGTATGCAATTGTAAGTGAGATTGTAAGATTTTGTGGTTTAAAATTTAGGAAGAAAACGGTTAACCGTTTTAGATCAAGCGGCTAGTCGTTTTTGTCCAGAGAGCAATTTCTGAGAAAGCGACTAATTGTTTTCGTTTAGAGAGCATATTTTATGTTCTACAGAAAACGACTAACCATTTATTTTCAGAGGCCAACTTATTTTGACATTTGGAATAAAACAACTCTTCGTTATTGAGAAAACAACTAACCGTGTTCTTCTATAGAGTGTTTTCGTGTCAATTGGAAAAACGCTTAGCAGGCTTGAAAATTGCAACTATGAATGGATGCAAATTTCAAACCAAAAAGTGTCTTTGAAGAAATACTATTTCTAATGGTTGTAATCGTTCACATAAACATGTTCTTCATTAAAATAGACACATACATTAGATTAAAAAAAATACTAGATAATTATAGATTTCTCATGTGTTCTTGAAATACAATCTTATTTGCCAGAGATTGTATTCAGGATTTGTTATATATTGGGGGTAATTTGCCATTAAACTCTATAGCAAACCAAGAGTGGTAAGGGCAAATAAAACTTTAAAGAAAAGTGTATAAACATGTCTCAAATTCTAAGAAATTTTATTTGTTCTTTGCCTTCATATTAGAAAATCCACCAACAATCTTTAAGGTTTTTACCACTGCATATGGAGGCTAACAAAAATCTGACTTCATTTCTTAATCCTAGTGTTCATCTCAGATTGTTTTGATGGCACTAATTTTACTCGCAGGAAGGGAAAATTGTTCTTCCTTCTCACTATTCTAAAAATTGCATATGTTCTTGATCCAAAATTGGAACCATTTTCGAAGCCAAAAGAAAATGATAACGAAGATGTTAAGGCTACAAAGAAAAAGCGTGAAAATGATGAATTAATGTGTCGGGGTCACATACTCAATACTTTTTCTGACAGACTCTATGATCTTTACAATTCCATGACTTGTATGGTGGATATTTAGAATGCTCTTGAGTACAAATACAAAATAGAGAAAAAATGTACTGAAAAATTCCTTCTCTCGAAATATTTTGAATTTGTTATAGTAGATACAAAATCCATTCTTGATCAAATACATGAATTACAAATTATAGTTATTAAGCTTCGGGATTTAAAAGTTGAAATTTCTGAATCATTTCAAGCTGGGGCTATTATTGCTAAATTGCCTCAAAGTTAGAATGATTATAGAAATAAACTTCTTCATAGTAGAGAGAACATAACCTTAGAAGAATTACAAAAATACTTGGTAATCGAAGAAGAAATAAGGTCTCGAGAATCCAAGGACAAGCATGATTCTACTAAGATTAATGTTGTTGAAGCTAGTAAATTTTCAAAGAATTTCAAAGTCAAGAATGACAAGAAATTCAAGAAGTCCAACACACAAAAGTTTTCTGGAAATTACTTCTTTTGTGGCAAGAAAGGTCATCGCCAAAGTGATTGCAGATTCAAGAAGAAAAAAGAAAAAAGTGAACTCCCATAAAGCTAATGTTGTTGAAGACAAATATGAAGAGATTTGTGCTATGGTTTCTGAAATGCAAATTGGCATGATTACTGAAACCAATATGGCTTAAACTAAGTCCTGCGATTGGTGGCTCAATTCGGGTGCAACCATTCATGTTTGTAATGATAAGAAATTTTTCTTATTGTACAAAGAAGAAATGGAAGGACGAAAGGTTCTCATGGGGAACAATAATGCAGCCACGGTAGAAGGGAAATGAGTAATTGAAATCAACAGCGTCCAAACTATTTTTAATCCAATGACCATGATTTGTTTGATGTATCTATAAAAAAAGGGTGTCTTCTCTCCCTAGTTTGATATCTCTGAATCCATTTTTGAGATCCATTTTCTATAATTCCGTCTCTATCTTGTATTTTCTACGTATTTTAATAAATTTTCATTTTGCCCCTACTTCAATTATGAGTGGCTAATTTTCTTTCAAGCTTGGGTTGAAGGTGAAGTCTCAACATGTGTCATGGACTTTATTTGGTAAATTTATTTTCTCTTCCCCTCTAGTTTTTGTGGATGTTTGACTTCTCATTGACAGATAATAATAATCTTGTCTAGTATCGCCCTAGTTTCACCGGCTCTTTAGTATAAGGTTATTATTATTTGGCACGATAAGCCCTTAACACCATATTTATTAGAGCGTGGTTAATGAGGTATGGATTCCCTCTTATGATTTAATTGGTATTAATAAGAAATATTTAGCCCATGATGCATGTTAATACGGATCCAGATACCCAAGTACGTCAATTTAATAGATTTACACTTTAATTTCTTCTCACCATTTCAATTCCAATTTTTAGGATAATTTGAATCACTTCCACAACAAATCCAACCACCTCATACAAAATTAATGATATATATAATTAAAATCCACCTCCTCGTGGGATCGACACTCGTCACTATTGATCTATACTATAATAGATTCATGCGCTTGCGAGTTCAATAAAATTTGTACAACATAATACACCAACTGATTTCCTTTAAATACAAACTAATTTATTAATATAAAAATATTATGGATTATTATCAATCATCTTAATAGGTATTTGATTGGAATTACTGACATAAATTAAAAAATTTGATTTAAAATTTTGCTTGAATTTTTCGTTTGCAATACATCCAGACAATTTTAAATAAATTGTCTATATACATGCCTCTAGTCATTGTCAATTTGTTCGTGTTATAACAAATCAGAACCAAATTCAAAATAAAAAACCTGTAAAAAGTAAATATCAGTCAATAAAAAAAAAATCTTTGCCCTAAATGATTTTTTTTTTTTTGGTTTCATATACTTTGTAACTAGACATCATCTTGTCTTCGTGGAAAGTTTGTTCTGCATACAAGCTTTAATTTGTAATCTACTTGATGCTTAATTCTTCTGCATTGAAGCTTGTCTCAAAGTGTATAGCAATAAACATTATTCTTTTGTTTGGCTTCATGAATCGACATTGAAGGCATAGTATAAGCGGCTTTTGAAACTTGAAAGAAGAGCATATGAATTAAATTATTTTCTTTTAGTGTCATTGTCTTGTCTAATGTCTAAAATTGTAACTTGGGGTATATTAGTAACAAAAATATTTTTTAAGATACAAGTGTAAATAGTTCTTTAATAGGTTCAAATATCCTCACCTTATAATTTTTTATATATTTAATTGGGCGTATTTAAAAGGATTTTGAACGGAGAGCTAGTAGTTCCACTAATTATTATTGTTCATAAATATAGTGATTAAATGGTGAACCCAAACATTTAAAACCGGAGTGGAGCTACTGGCACCCCTCTTACATCCTATTAAAACCCCATTATTAAGTGTACCCCATTAAATAATATTAGAAAAATCATCATAACTATTAACACCATATTTAATTCTAAAAATACCATTATTTAAGTTATTTGATGTGCTCATAATTTATCTATTATTTTAATGCTTCCATACCTTAATTTTATGTTTTATTACGTTTATTTTATTTTATTTTTATATTTTATTATTTTAGGTACAATATGGGATTAAAGAAGAATAAATCGCAATATTCAGAGGAAAATCCACTTAAAAAAATAAAAAAAAAGAAATAAAGAGAATTAATTAGAACAAATCACAAAGAATTTAATTTAATTAATCATGAAGCATGCATGCAACACGTGGAGGAAGTATTGAAGAATTCATTTATAAAGAGAATATGGCATGCAACACGTGGACGGGCTTTTGTTTTTAATTCTTTTCATTTAAGGATTCGTGGGTTAGATATGCAATACTTTTCTTTTAAGGTTTTGGAAGAAACCACAACATTATAAAAGGGAATAAAGGCAGCCGCACAAGGGGAATAGCAACCAAGAGAAAATAAAGAGAAGAGCAGCAGCCGCAAGTTTTGAGCAAAACCGAGAGCATCATGAATAATTTGGAGCAGGAGGAAGACACATTAATTTTTAAGTTTTTCTTTTTCTCTTCTCTATTATCTTACTTGAATATTTTTAATTAAATTAATTGATTTTCTTTATGTTTTCATGAACTAATTTATTTTATTAGGACTACGATGTAGCCTAATTATGAAGATTTAATTTCATAAGTCTATGTTATTTTTAATTTATTATTCCATGATTGAGTGTTCATTATTGTGTTTAATGCTTTTAAATATCTAGCAAATATTTGAATGATTTGAGAATACATAATGAGACCGAGAGGAGATTTATGCATTTTTGCTCTGTGTAACGGATGCCATAAATTGACCGAAAGACAGAGATGTGCCAACGTGATTTATGTAGTTTTATCTAAGAATTTTCATAGAGCTTAATAAATCTTTGCATATTTAAATTCACATAGAGATATAGTGGATTGATACGTGGAGATATTTTTGATATTACTCGAAAGAGGATATTGAATAAATTAGGAAAATTCACTGTCAACATGGTTAATAAATTTTAATATCATAGATGAATGATTAAATTTGATTGGTTATGATGAAATCGGATGTCATATTATCTTAATCTCTTGGTGATTTCTATTACTGCCTGTGTCTTTATTTAATTTTTAATTATTTTATTTAATTTTAATATAAATTCGTTTATTCAATTGTTTAAATAAATTAGGGTTAGAATAATTTCGGTACCTAATATGATATACAATCTCTGTGGGACGATACTCTACTTTTCATTATATTACTTGTGCCGACAAGTACAGTTGCTAATTTACGCAACATTATTCTAAATAACTTTCTCTCTCCTAAAATTCGAAATAAGGTATCTTGTTTCTTATTCTCTTTTCATCAATCTTCTCACCTTTAATTTTAATCAAATGTACATTTTAATTTAGAGTTTAAAACCAACCCTTAAGGAAATAATTGACTTATAAGAAAACTATTAAAAAATAGAGAAAGAGAGAGATTGTTTTTTATGTTTATGCATTGATAATTGGATAATCATGATTCATAAGGTATTGCGAATAAAAGATTTTTGCTTCTATGGTATTTATTGTCGTGTAGACTAGGATAAACTAAAAATTTACAAATTTCAACTTTAATTTATGTGTTTCTTTCCTTCTCAATTCCTTTCTTTAATAAAATTAAATTCATCAGGACTACAAAAAAACAATTATGAATAATAGAACAAATTCATCTCAAAATTCTTAAAGCCAAACTCTTATTTTTGGATGTTTATGAACCAATTTCGCAAGAGTGAATTGTAGATATCCTTACACTATTTGTATGCATTTGACTTCAAAAAGCTTTTTATTGGTTGCTACTTCTTAAGCTATTTGTATTCATTCGATCTTGAGGTTAGCAAGAGATTATATTAATACAGTAGCAGAACAAGATGGATGATGAATACAAAAGTTTTGACTGAAAAAGATAAGGTAAATTTCACAGAAGTGGTGTAAGGAATTGGTGGAAAGAGAAATAATAAGAGGTTTAATTTTTTTTAAATGTCCTTTAATGTAATTTTATCTCAAATGTGTTTTATTAGAACAATAAAAGGGTGCTAATAGCTCAACTCTTAAAACTGGGGCCCGGCTCTAATATCACCGGGCCGATCCTCTAAAGCCCAGTGGCCTCTTTGTCTGGCTGGCTAATGGCTATGCTGGCCGGCCAAGCAAGGAAAGAAAGGTTATTATTGTAGTGCATGGGCGTTACCAAAATCCATGTCTTGGCTTGCCTGGAACCTTCTGTAGGTGGAAAGACCAAAGCTGGAATTGAAAATTTCGAAGTACCACCCTTTCATTCTTTAATTAAATTAAAGTTGATGATATTATTATACTATATATTCTAGTTTTACATCAAATACAGCGAACATTATTTTCTCGATATTCGTTATGTCTGAGGAGAAGAAACCCACCGAGCCCCCGCCTCATCCCCAGCAGGAGCAACCTATCGAATCAACACCGACTTTACCAAGTAACTTAATTTTCTTTTCTTAATTTGTGATGATAGGGGTATGTTCTGGTGGTTTTTTTAAAATAAATTTATTTAGATGATCATCGATTCGGAATTTAAATAGTACAAATTTGATATAAAAAAAAGACCAATTTGCAGAGTCTATAACTTTTGTGGGTAAATTTATTATTATTATTATTTTATCAGTGTTGTTGGATCATATAAGGTTGGTCCTTTGCTCGAAAATTTTTTAATTCAGAAATCTTAGTTTTGTATTAAGATTTGGAACATATTTATAACATTGTAAATGATGAAAAACACGAGTTTGCAACGTGATAAATTTGTTTTAAATTTTAATAAAGTTGAAGATTTCCGGATTGGAGGCTTAACTCGTCCTTTTGTTAATGAACATGGTGATGATACTTGAGCTTGATACAGGAACTTATGGACAATTACTAGGACCAAACGCTGCCTCTATAAAGACATGGCCTGGATTAGTGGGCTTGACTGCCGAAGAGGCAGAAAAGAAGATAAAGGAAGAGAGGCCAGGGGCTCAAGTGCAGGTGGTTCCACCAAACAGCTTTGTCACCATGGATTTCAGACACAATCGAGTTCGATTATATGTTGATTCCTCTGGAAAAGTTGAGAGGCCCCCAAGCGTTGGTTAATACATATATGTATGCATGTATGTATGTATGTATGTATGTACGGATGCATGCATTCATGCATGTTCTCAGCCCCTTGAAATTTCAAATTTTAAGTTTTTTCTGCTTGTTAATTGCGTCGCTTCTTCCGTTATCATTTGCTCTCTTCATTGTATATGTTAAATCTGAAAATTGAGACGCAGTGCTTTCTTATAAGTGAATGGAGCATATGGTATTTGAATAACCATTCAGTATATTAGTGTGCGTGAGTAGATCTTGCAGTTTCAGTGCCCTGTTAAATCTCTTGCCTAGGGATGTCAGACAACCCATTCTTGTTCTGGCACTATCTTGCCTTGTTGTTTGGTTGATTTTCAAAAACAATTTTGACTGTAACTTTTAAAAAATCAGTATAAATTTTGGGAAGTTAAAAACGAACATAGTGCGCGACCTTGCGCATCAGATCAGGACCCATTAAAATATCATTCCATGTTTTTGTTAATGAAAGTGGAGAGATTCCCTCCGAAGCCAGCTGCATGTAATATGACTACAAGAACGCCTTGGTTGACATTTGCTTTAGTGTTTTATACACAAAGGGAGCCAATGAGGAAACATATTCTAATGCAAATACATTATTATATTCTTTTGGGTCCATCTTTCCATCATTTGAATTTTAAAATAACAATACCGCTTGGCTTTTTGCTACAAGTCATTCCCAGCTCAAGTTCATTGCGTTTTAGGCAATGCACTCTTGCTACTGCCTTCTCTAACATTTTAATTCTGACCCAGAAACCAAATCTTTAATTGCCAATTTGTAGGATAAATGTTAAATGTCAATTGATCATTAGTCTTAAAAAACATGCTTGATGAAGAGATGTCTCTGAATCTCCTTCTTTGTGTCAAACATTAGCATCAGTTACTGTCATATGAATTTAATAAACCCCACCTCACCTTGACCTTATCTTTTGTTATCTGTTTTTCTTGAAGCAATCACCTTATCTCTCTACAACAAACTGTTTTAAATAGTTATTGATGACTCATTTGCTCAAAGGGGAAGCCAAATGACAATGTCCTATATTTCAGGCTTGCAAGCACATGATGTAGTTACTATCCTATTGAGGGAATAAGGTTGATCAAAAGAGACAAACTCATAAAAATGAAGATTAACAATGTAACATGGCCAAAGCTTGATATTCAAGATAAATTATGTTCTATAGCACATGGTTTTTCATTTGTATTCTCTTTTGGAAATCCTTTCTTACAAGTTTGGACATAATACAACCGAGAAATCATGACACTCAAAAGGAAAAAAAAAATCAAAATTTTTGTTTCAAGATCCAACCTCTAATCCCTTCCATAAACAAGAGTAATTGGAGAAGTAGATAGAGAAGGATAGCTTACACCATTTTCAAAGTATGAACAAGATGTCGTTTTATCAAAAGATGAAGACGGAAAAGAATTCAACAAATCATCAAACCCTTCGGCAGCTTTATCACCATCAGATGATCTTGGTCCTCTCAAAGTGTCAGGCAACTCAAGCTCTCCCTCTAAGCACCTCACAACTTGACGCATAGTAGGCCGTGCCGCAGGTGAATTGTTTGAACACAATAGCCCTAATTTGAGCACCATCAACACTTGACTTTGATCATATTCAGCATTTAGCTTAGGATCAATAACTTCAAGGACTCTGCCTTCTCTATACTTACCCCACACCCAATCAACCAACACTAGTTCTTCAGGCAATGCCCTTGTCTCAATAGGCCTGCGGCCACATGCAACTTCCAACAAAAGTGCACCAAATGCAAACACATCTGAACTTGCTGAGGACTTCCCTGTTCTGGGCGTCTCTGGTGCCAGGTACCCTAACGTGCCAACAACACGTGTTGTGGCAGGATTCGTACCGTGTTCGTACAATTTTGCAAGACCAAAATCACCTAATTTTCCATTTAATTCACTGTCTAGTAACACATTACTAGCCTTTACATCTCTATGAATCACAACTTGTTCATACCCTTCGTGTAAGTAAAGCAGCCCAGAGGCAACACCCTTTATGATTTTAAACCTTTGCTCCCAATTGAGAACTGCTTTTGGCTCATCAAATAAGAAACTATCTAAGCTGCCATTAGCCATGAAGTCATAAACAAGAATAAGATCACCTTTTCTCCTGCACCAACCTACTAACTGAACCAAGTTCCGGTGGCGAAGTCTGCCAATAGTAGCAATCTCAGATACAAATTCACGGACACCTTGTTTTGATTCATTCGAAATTCGCTTAACGGCAACTTCTGTCTTTGAATTGTGCAGTGTTCCTTTGTAAACTTGACCAAATCCACCATGTCCAAGTAGCTGCTTGGCACTGAAATTATTAGTTGCCTGCTTAAGTTCTTGATATGAGTATCTTTGTGGTCCAACCTCCAGCTCCCAATCTTCAATAACTTCCGCGTTTTTTATTTTCTTAATGATGTAAACAATGGCTAAAGATAATATACATATTGCAAGAACTACTGATACTATTGAAACACCTACAATGGCACCTGTATTATGCTTCTTCTTGGGGCCTGGAAGTGAAGGAAGAGAAGATAGATCAAGAGCTCGAGCTGGTCCATTGATTTTAAAGCTCCAGCCTAAAACGTTATGTGAACTTGCGAGTAAACCTGTTGAAGCAGAGAAGCCAACATACATGAATTCACTAAAGATTGGTGAAAGATCTACACGAAACGACAAGATGGGAATTTTTGGTTTGGAAGAATTTGGAGAGACTGTGACATTGAGAATATTTTCAGCTGAATCATAATCAACCCAAACTAGGATTGCCTTTCCACCCTTGAGGCTCAAATCTTGTTTTGTTGAATTGTCGGTGTAGAAAGCAGCTTCAACAGAGGCATTAGACTTCATGCTGTTGATGTCAATGCCAATATGATTATCATTGATGTCCTGGAACTCAAAATCTTGAACCGTATCAAACTCAACAGCAAACAAATGATTTGAGAAGTTTCCAATATCAGTAGAATTTAGCAGGCCTAGATATTGACTTGGAAGGCCGTTGAGATCATTCGACGGCGAGATCGTGAAAGCAAGGCCATGGCCACCAAGTCTTGGATACTCAGGGACAATTACAATAGCAAATGAGGTGGAAAAAGAAAAAACGTTGCTGTTTGATGAGTTCTTGAACCGAAGTGTTGATGAATAAAATGCTTGACCCATCTTTCTACTTGTATCATTTGTTAGCTGAAGAATGCCGTTGTTTTCAATCTTTGCAATCCCTTGCAAGGTTAGATTGTTGCTCAAATCTTTGAAGCCTAGGAAGAAGAGTTCATCAAGCTGAGATGAAACTGGGATGGAGAGAAAGATTAGAGCAGAGAAAATTCTGAGGAAACTGGCCATGCTAGGCGCAAAAGGGAAAATAAAACGAAGGGGTTTGAATCAAAATTGGCTTAGATTTTGAAGATGTTGGTAGGTTGGTGAGGTTGGAATTTGTACATGAGAGAAATAGTAAGCAGATCTGTTAAAGCAGGTGGCTAGTGGGTTTTTAAGCAAGGACAGAAAGCATCTATTTTTCACATGGGGCTAAAAGGTAATCATACAGTGAAAAACAGACCAAAGAGTTGAAACAAAACAAAAAAATCATTGCAGTATAATGAATCCTTATATGAACTTTCCAACTAGCAAAGCCACCACCATTGAAAGTCTATAAACATCTCTGTTTAATTACACAGTGAAGAAGAAGAATATCTGATGTATACGTGAATCTGAAAATGGCACTTGCTCTTCTTTTAATCCACTTTCGGGCACTAACTTGTCAAACAATTCAACAGAGTCTGGCTTGTGAAACAATAATGGAGCCGCCCAAGTTACACTATTGGCTTGCTTTTCGGTTTAAAAAATTTATCAATATCTCAGTGCTGAAGCTCACCTGCCTCCATCAAAGGCTTAAAAGTTTTTTTCCTGGTATGAATCTAACCTACCTTTTGATGCATGCAGGCTCCTTTTTTTTTTTAATTAAAAATGTGGCCTTCTAAATTCAAACGAGTAATCTTTCAAAAAAAAAAAAGAGTAAAAGGAACCATAATTTTAAATAATGTGGCTCGTTGGCTAAGTAGATTTATCTTCAAGACTCTAGGTCTCACCAAATTGACTTGTGAATAATCTTGTTAGAAAATCCTAACAGCAACCAAAATTCAAGAGGAAAGGACTCATTTGTTCTTTTTCTCCTTTATGAATTGTGATGCAATAATTATGGAAAGCAGAATGTGCCTAAAAACAAAAAATAATTAAAGGATACTAGTTGATGAAATGGCTGTCACAATAAAGCCAAGTTGTTCTTTTCCTATTAGCTTTTAGCTAATTGCTAATGGAAATGGAATGCTGGTTTGTCCAAGATTGAGATATCCCAAACTGTTCCTCGACTTGTCATCAGGAACAAGTTAAGAGAAAATTTTAATATGAAATGGTCTTCAGTTGCAATCTATTGCATCGCTTTCCACCTCTGTTGACTGACTCTTTCAAAATTGATTTTAGATGAGGGGCTCACTGTCAATTGTCAAAGTTCAAAGTCGATACCACCACTTCCATTCAAAATTGAAACGTGCGCAGCATGCAACTTGACTTGGGGCCTAAACTCCAGGCTATGCAATAATATTACACTCCAGGCAGTGCTTATCTTTAGGGATTAAACTAATGTCACTAGTAATGATGCATTTGGAGCGGCCATTAAGTCACGCACACGCCACCATGATTCACTTGTATGAAAATGCCTAACTACTTTGTGATTCCTTTTATTTGAAAACTAAAATCCCTGGGGACTGGAATGATTGGCATCAGAGGTTCCAGCTTTCAAACCTAAAACAATCTTGGACTTTCAGAATCTCGAAGCATTTTCATTGCTTGCTAAAACCAAGTAGTCAAAAACAGTCACCAAAATATATTGTAGCATGGCTGGACATGCTGTTGGCTTGTTGCATAGGGCCACAGAATGGGGTTTCTTAAAAAATTCTAAAGTATTGAAAGTGGTGATCAGGCTGACGCACTTGAGCACGAATACTCGTTGGATCATTCTGTCCCTATTGGAAATCGCCATGTGATTTTCTTCAGAACCGGTGGAGATTAGTTAAAGCTCTGGTGATAATAATGTTAACTATAGAATAAACTAATGACGCATTATGATTAAAACTTTGTTTAAAGTTGTTGGAGCAAAACATTAAAAATATAGGAATCTGTGGGCTGAGTCCTGAGTTAGGAGTGAGTGGACGAAATACTAAACTCTTGAGTTGACAACATTTTGGTTTCGTTTAGAATCCAGGATTGGATTAAATTATATTTTATTAAATTATATATAGTATTCTCTTTTGGTTGGTATGATGTCAAATGAGTATGTTAAGTCAATTTAATAGAGCTAAATAACTATTTAGATAATATTATATATTTTTAAATTATATTGATAACTACTGATTTTAATATCTAATATTTAATATTATTTTTAAAAAAATAATTGATTATTTTTATTTTTAATATTCAATACTCGTTTAGATAAATCAAAGAATAAAATTTTTATATTTAATCTTAAATGACATATAATTTAAAATAAATTATTGAATAAAATTTTGAAATTCTATATAATATAAAATTATAGGTTAAAAATTATGAAATGAACTTCTATGTTTAAACTTTATTAAAATATTCAGTTAAATAATTATTTTAAGAGGGATAAAAAGAACATTAATTTTTCATTTATTTTTATTCAACCTAAACCCAAATAAAAACACAGATCAATAATCCCATCAATTTTAAACTAAATTTTAGTTTACTTTATTAATCGACATAACATATTTTAGATTAAATTATTTTTTTAGTCCTATAATCCAACCCAATCCCACAACTTATCCAAGCTCACAAAAGTAGGCTTTGTGTCTTTTTAGGTGGACTGCTGTTGCCATTGTATAATTACAAAACTATAAACACAACAAATGAAGTTTTGCAACTGCAAAGAATGATTGAAACAAAGCATCTTCCAGGACCTTGAAACAAAGCATGGTTTTCCTTTGTAATATACCAAAATGGCTAATACAAACTAAAATTGGTAATTGCAGCTGCCATCGTCGCTCCTAGCAGTTGGATCATAGTTTGCTGCAGCTGGATCGGTACAGCCTTCAGGGACAGGAACTTTAACCTGTTGTGCTGCTTTACCTGTTTCAAAACAAATGATAAATTTTTTTTTTGAGTAAATTGGCACCATTTATTGATCCATCATAATCCTAAATCCAGATGCAAAACTCCATCAGGGCCTTTAGGGCTGAGGCCTAACCATAAAAACTTCCATTCTTGATAGCATCATCATTGGCATCACCAAGGGCTGCCTCGCTCAAGTACTTGTCGGCCAGTTGGACTCTCTTCACATTCTCCTGCTCTTGGACAAGCATTCTTCCGTACTCAAGGAGCTTGTCAAGAGTCATTTTTGGTTGCTCAAAAGTTGGGGGTCCCTCTTTTGAGTTCACAAGCCTCTTGCCAATTCTTTCTATTCCAACTTCTGCTATCCACTTCCTCACCTCATCATCGTACACTCTCGCCCTGAGGGCACCAAAGAAGTCTGCAACAGAAATATTGACAATTAGTATGTTCTTTATAATTGATTTTGTATCACTTCATGTCCCTTATTCCACATTATACTGGTTATGCACTGTTTTGCAGACCAAAAAGTACGTTTCAAAATCCAAGTTGCTTGTATTCTCTTATCTACATATCCATGTGATGTAATTCATTCAGTTTCTTGTTCAGTTTGTTTCTCGGTGAGCCAACAACTGCTTTCAGTTATCAATTTCATTAGTATGTTGCAGACTTGTTACCAAACTGTGGTTGAACATAATTTTAGAATTCCTCTCGGAGATTTATAACATAAAACTTACCAATAGATTGTCCAGGGAAAGTGTCAACAAGCTTGACAATATCCTCCTTGGGAACATTGTCAGTACGGAAGATACCAGAGCAGACACCAATCCTGTCTTCCCGAGTAGGGGCCCAGTAAAACTTTTCCATACGACCATCACGGATGAGAGGAGCATACAATGTGGAGAAGTCATTACCAGTGACTATAATGGGAACACGTGGATTCTCTTCCTGGTTGTACATACCAGGGAGCTGGACGTTGGTTGGGTTGTCAGCAATGTTCATGAGGGTGGCATTCACCATTTGATTGTTGACTGTGTATTGGGTAGTCCCACCCATCCTACCAGCTCCTGCATCAAGATCATTGATGAAAAGGCAGCACATCTTTCCCTTTTTGATGATGTCTGCTGCTTCACGATACCTTTGCCTAATTAATTTTGCAGGCTCTCCAGCATTTCCACTTTCCAATTCACCAGCGCTCATCATAATGGGGCTGCATGTTCAGATTCACAAAGATTGAGCAAGAATAAAACAGAGCTACAGGCTTTCAAAGAATTCTTGACTTGCTAATCTCTTGAACCAAGACATTTGTTTATAGTTGGGGGATTTAGCTTTATTGCATCACTTGGCATTCATATACTTAATCCATGAGCAGTCTTGTGATCCATTTTTGATTAATTAATAAAATTTCATTTATCCAAAAGAAAGAAACGATATATAGAAAGTTGAAAGTTACGGGAATGAAATTAACTCACTTGATTCCCATCTTGGCAAAGACGAGCTCACACTGGAATGACTTTCCTTGACCTTTGCCTCCCCAAATACCCAATATGAGAGGAACCTGTCGTGATCATTTATGAATCATTAAAATTTTCTTCATCTCTAAATAAGTACCAATTTTTTTGGAAAAAAAAATTCTAAGAAAAGCTCAGCTAACCCACCTTAATGTTTGGGAGATTCAAGAAATTCTTGGTGATGTGAACAACGACCTTATCCATAAATGCAGGGGCAATATATAAACCATCCAGAGTGTTGTCCAAGCTGTACCTAAAAGCAATTCAAAAGCAACCTATGATCAAAATTCAAGTCCAATCTATGAAGCAGAAGCTCAATGCCATTTCATTATTTTCAATTTCTACAGTTAGGTACTTACTGGCGAAGACCTTGGCTGATGTAATCATAGGAGCTCATGACCGCATAGTGAGTTCCGCTCTCCATGGGAGCTTGGAAGAGTGTGTCCACCATTCCCTTTCCTCTAGTAATGTCCTGTTGGTCATCTGATATGTCGTATGCAAGGCCTGCCCATCTGTCTTGAGAAGTCTGCTTCTCCTCATCATATTCGCTCACAACCTTGAAATTCTTCGACAAAATCCTCTGCTGGCTGACCTTCGAGCTCACCTTCTTCAAGCTCTTCCCCCAAAATGGTGAGCTCGGCACCAAAGAAAAACTACTAGATCCATTTATTTTCAACTGCGCCAAAGATACCTTCTGCTCAACACTCAAATGAACTACAAGATTGTAAGGAAACCAAAGATCCAATATCTCAACTGAATTCCTAAGCAAACCCCCACCCAAGCGAGCGGGGTTTTCTAGTTAAGCCAATCCGCAAACAAAAATTTTAATATCAAACATCATAACGCAAGTAACATTTTTTTACTAACAACAAAGGGAACTAAAAAAGTAGATTGGGAGATCAATCTTGTGTTCCTTCAAATGAGGAAGTTAAGTGAGACGATTAGAGCAATGAAGAAACAAGCTTAAAAGAGCAGATTATTAAAAGAGCAAGTTTGGCAATAACTACGACCCAAAAGAAAAAGAAAAAAAAAGAGATGAAATCATAGTGAAATATATATATAAAAAGGGCGGGAAAAACATGATACCGGTAATGCGTTGTTAACAGCTCCGACGGTGAAGACAACAGCGGCCATTTGAACCAACGGTTGAGATGAAGCGGGCTATTTTAAGACAAGACGACGAAATAGAACTGAATTCGGTTCTGTAACACGTTGCTGTTTTACAACGGACAATACAATTGGGCAGGGAGTGAGGAGTGAGGGCGGACTTATTTATACAGATGGAGAGAGCGATTTATAAAATATTGTATGGGAAAATGAAAATACGATGGATTGGCTTACGAATGGCCAACAGCCACACGATTTGAGAGATATTTTTTTCTCTTTTATTCTTATTTATTACGTGGCATTAGTTGGTGAGGTGGACGTTTAAAGCTTTCAATGGGCTCATTGTGTGTGCATACGCATTGCTTGCAAACAAAAACTAGAGGCTTCCCGAAACTTGCCCATCATGAGGTTTGGGTTTTAGCTTCTTTCTTCACCACTAAAATTTGAATAATTCCGTTGTTTTTCTTTTTCTTTTTTTAATTTTTTCCTTTCTATTAATATGTATAACATGACTCATTTATTATTACATCAAAATATAAATATGACCCATTTTATTCGGTCATGTTAACTCATTTAACGTATTAAATTTCATACAAGTTAAACATTAATTTAGAATATGACAAATATGTCAATATTATTATTAAATAGGACATGAATGAGCTGATAGCCTGACACTACACGAATATGTTTATGAAAAAAATAAATGTTTAGGTTAAGTATAAATATATTAGTGGTTCTTTTCAATAAAATTACCTTATGTTAATAATTTGATATTTGTGTCAAAAACAAAGTAAATGTATTGAGGTAATCAAGCGCAAATACGATATTATTATCGCTCGTATCATATTGTGTCAATTCTTTAATAATTGTGTTCATTTATGTTAACCTAAAAAAAAAAAAATCATGTCATATCAATGATCTATATTACTCCCTCTAAATAAAACTATGATAAGTCTTGAAGAAAAAACGAAAAGGTTTCAATTGAAATTTAATTTTGCTTTTACGTTATTCTTCCCTCAAATTTATTATTTCTCCATTGTGGAATTTGTTGTTTCTTTCATTTGGGACTGTCGAAATATTATTCAAATTTTACTTCTTCCAACACCAAAATCAACGGAACAGTAACTCCATCACCCTCATCAAAATAATTAAAATTCCAACTTGGCCACCGGAGAAATCTCCCATAATAATTAAAATGCTTGGTTCGTGCATAAAATCTCCGAAGTACTATACCTTAATTATCTTTTATATCTTTTCGATATGTGCATCAATCTTCTTCGTTCTCTACATGATTCACAATATTTGCCTTTACCAAAAGCCATTTTAAGCTTATCTTTGGAACATGAATTCAAACAAAAAAACATGTGTTGATATTCCTTGTATAACTAAACAGATACATAAAGCAATTATATAAATATATATTAAAACGTGAATTTATAAGTAAGATTAGAATAACAATATCGACAAACTATAAATTAAAGGATTTTAACCAAATTTTCTATGATAACTTGGTCGTCGAAGATTTGAATCATTCTAGCTGAAAAACACTAACCCAGAAACTTCTGGTGTAGTCATAATAATTGTCGCCATTGAAGGCCTATCGTTTTCTGATGACTATAAATCTCGAAGTTAAATCGCCAATAGCCATGCATGAGTTAAAAATGCAAACCCATGGAGACGCATTTCTACATATCATGTTTTGAAAGAGTGTCGGACGTTCAAGAAATCTCATTTTGGCAGCCTCTTGTCTTGGGAGCAATTGGTGGAGTGATCCATTACGGGCCTTGACCTTTTGAGTGGTCCATTTGCAGGAAAATGAAAAGCCAATTTCGGAACAAGCAAAACGTTGCTTTCAGTTAACGTTTGCTTGTGACTTGTGAAGTTGTAATTCCGGCGTCTACACTGTTCTGTAGGATTCTATTTTGTCTTGCTCATTCACAAACAAATCTTTATGGGCCTTTGTGATGTAACTGTGATTTTAGGCCTCAGGGGCTAAAGAGCTTGACTGTAAACAATTCTGCCTGTAGAGGTTATCAGTTTCCACAGAAACTGATAACTGAACAACTTGGGAATTGGTGGTAATATTTCCGGCCAATCCCCCATCCCCCCCCCCCCCCCCCCCCCCCAAAAAAAAAGCAACCCCACTTATTGACACTGATTAGGTCCGGCGCTGGACTGAATTTTTTGCGCAGCTTTTAATAAATTACCCTGTAGAATAAAAATAAAAATCTTTAATGTCAGAACCTTTCCCTATAATCTTTCTTCCATTTATGTGAAGATGAAGATATAGATCATGAAGGAAATATATTTGGTAAATCCACCCTTTAAATAATTAAAATTTGGGTCATTAAACCCACATTGGAAAATAATTTTTAATGATTAAAATTCTCCTAAATTAAATTATAATTATTGACATTAAAATATGATAAACAAGAAAAAAAAAAGAGAACTTTTACTCTTTAAATCCATCCTAACATTCAACGTACTTTCTAAATTTTAAATTAATATTCTATATTTTTTTTATTAATCTTAGAACATGTATAAAGTGATTCATATTGATTTTATGGAGAACCAAAACAATGTTGACGATAGTTTTAATCCCAAAGAGGTATTAATTTCTTTCATTTATATTTTATTTTTGGTTTTTCTGACATATATGATGAACTTTCAATTGGATTTCAACCATATATACATCATATTAAGATGTTGCAGCTGATGGTAACCATGGTTTTAGAGTGAGAGCTGGCTTAATAAGCTTGAGTGAGGATGGACGGGTACAAGTAAGGATAGATTTATTGAATGAGTTGTACTCTTACTTAAATAATTAGGGAAAATTATATGGACCTGAAATTATAAGTGAGCTTATTCACATCCTTTCACATTATGAGAATTAGTTAGCATATTACCAATAGATGACTATGCCTGAAATGAGTCATCTTATAGCATCGTGCTATAACCTTATCTTATCCCACTTGTCCAATTCCTTACATTTTACCTTTTAGATAAGAGCTAGTGCATATACTATCTCCGTAGAATTATTGCTCTTGGTTATGTATTTAGCAATCATTTTGTTGATGTATAACTTATTATTTTATTAATTTATTTTATGTTCTATTTTAATTTACGTTTAATAATTATAAGCTTTTACAAACATCTCGAATACATTTTAGAAAAATTATATGTCCTAAGGTGGCTACTACAAATAAAATAATTATAGACAATTAACTTTGTAATATTGTTCAGACATTTATTTGTTATTTTATTGCCGTAACTTTGGCATACCATTCAGAAGAAAGCTAAAATGATTGTGGAAACTTTTGAAATATTTTTATATTTATAGTAGAAAATTTGAAATATTTTTTTTACATTTATGCATTTTTATTTTTCTAACATTTATTTAATTCCCTTGATTTTGTCATGCCATTCTGATGAAACCTAAAATAGTTTAAACTCATAAATCACTATTAGAAACTTTTAAAATATTTTTATATTTCTACATTTTCATTTTTGCTTTCTCTTCCATTATGGTATTGCTCCATCAACATGAAAAATTTAGATCTATATTCTAGAATTTGAATAACTACATGAGAAATTCAATGCAATCATTGAAGATATTCTAGATAGCAATAAGCTGGCTGAGTTACTAGATAGCCTCGAGAGGCAATGGAGAATATTGTTATTTTAGGTGTAAAAATATTTGAAATATGTTAGTTGTCTGTTTAATAAATCTGAACATTTATTAAGGGTTGTAAATGAATTTAATAGATTTAATAAGTAAAAACACTATTATTATACAAATTAGGTTAGTAAGGGTATATTGGGTATTTAAGGGGTTTGTTGAGTAAAAGTTAAAATTTCAAAATTTGAGAGTGAATTTATTTAGTATATAGGTTTAGTGAGTACTTTAATAATTTTTTTTTTGAGAAACCACCAAGAAGGTGGGGGGTTAGGCGGAATCCCTGCTTGAATATAAATCAATAGGAAAGTGAATATATAAGGAGAGGGATATGAATCAAAACCTCATAAAGCAAATGTAAATACATAAGAATAAGAAGAAAAATATAAAATCATCAAACAAAACAGTAAAGCCATTAGTCTTATCGTTTAACACAAGGAATAGCTTGCACATCCAAATGGAGAATACTAGACAGGCCTGCATGAAGATCTTGAGAACACTAGAAATACCAACTAACCGATGAGTGCAAGCCCAATTGGCCAAAAAATCAAAAGTAGAAGTGGCCTCCCGAAGCATATGCTTAACCAAAATAGAAATGGAAAATGTCAAAGCACACACCTGATGCAACGAATAAGAATAATCCTATCAAATAGGACCCCATGAATGAATTTAAGAAACTATAGTGGCTAAGTATAACTTTACCTCAAGCATAGAGTAACTGAACTAAATAGCAATCTCTAACCCCTCATAACTAGCCATAAGCTTAGCATAAAGTATCAATTGGCAGTCAAGAAATAATCCAAAAATAGCCAAAATCGCATCCTAATGATTACGAAGAATGCCACTCAAAGCAGTTATCCCAAGATTGCCTTTAGAGCAACCACCCATTATCAGCTTTGCAACCCTAGGAGGTAACCTCGACTAAAAAATTAATCGAACCGGCCTCCTGAGTGAAGTTATGACTCATAAACCCTCCGTAATCCATGAACTCAAGACTTATCTCACCTGAGAAAGCTTAAAACTAAAGGCAAAGCTGGCAAGCCTAAGATCTACCATTTGATAGATAATTGCATCAATAGAGAAAAACTACAAATCAAACCTGAAAGCATTATGAGCCTTTCAAACTTGTCACAGAATAATGCTAAGAAGAAGGACTCAAAGATGACAATGAGAAGGACACATCTGCGCCAACAACAAAACAAAGCATAAGAGTAAAAAATGACATCTTGCATACCTACAATTTTCCGAAAGTGAACCCAAACTTGGTTAACCAACGGGCAATTAATAAATAAATACTAAGAAGTCTTAATAGTCGGACCATAAATACACTGAGAGACCATGCAAAATCTTCTCGAACATAAGGCATCATCAGTAGCAAAAAATCCATACAATAATAGCCAAAGAAAAAAAGAAACCTAAGAAGTGATACCGCTACTAAATAACCAAAAAAGCCTTATCCCTCAGTCTAGCACATCCCACAAACTCCCAAGCTATCCACAAGTAAAAAGCATCATCAAGGACAAGATCCTACCGAAATGCGGCTCCTCACTAGAAAGAAGAACAAAAACGATTTGTGTACCAATAAAAAAAGGCAACATATCCTAGAGTTTACCTTTATCCTAGACTATACATTGTCAATAAAAAGAAACCGGCATTATAGAAGTCATTATAAGATTATAAATAGCCAAGGGACAAGAGCCCAGCCAACAATAATTCTAAAAACTACACTCTTCATGATTGACCAACCAACCAGCGCATATGAGGCTTAACAATACAACGAGTCGAGCAAATAAATCCCCAGAGAGAAGAGGCCGGATATCAAAATTGATCCAGAATGGGATGTGTAGCTCTATCATACTTATACTTCATATAGAAAGCCTATAAGGAATTCTGCTCCCATAAACGCCACCAAACTTAAGCTCAAAAGCCTCAACCATATTATCAAAAGGTCGGATACCCAAGCCATATTCGTCAACTAGATAACAAACCATCGAGCATCTACATTAGTGAATTTGTTACCTCGTCCCAGAATCACTCATAAGAACCAAATAAAGAGTCTCTTTAAGTGCTAGACCATAATCGTATATGGGCAATGAACATGAAACAGATGCAGTGACATAAAAGACAGTACATATGGAATAAGCACTAGCTTTTCATAGAAAGAAACTAATCAGTTGGCCTAACCTCAGATTGTATCCTGAACTTTTCAGATCCTATCATTAGAATGCGAAATCTTGAGACACCTTGAAAATACTGGGCACTTAAGATAAATGGAAGCTGATACAACTGAAAACTAGTGACAGAATGGACAATAAATAAGTGCAAAAGCAAGCCCTCAATGTAGAAACTATTATTGGCATGACTAGTTAACTATCTCGAAATTACCTATAATGATATAAAAAAAATCCATAAGCCAATGAAGGCTCGATCGACTTCGATTAGTAAAGAGTAAGTAGTTTAATAGGTTCAAATAGTCGTATTATTAAAAACATATATGTTCCGTAGATCTACCCTTCAAATAGTATACAACCCAACCCAACCTGCACATGCTATGAATTGAAAGAAATCAACCCAACCCAACCTAACGCATAATATATCTCAACACAATCAACCTAACCTATAAAGCTGCGGGTTGAGTCGAGTTTGGTTGATTGGGTTGGGCTTTTGAAAAAGGTCCATTTTTACTTTTTAGAGTAAGAAAATTTGATGTAGAATATTGCCCACTTGATGCTTGTTAAAAAGCTCTTTTTTTCCCCCAAAGATGATAATAATAATAATTAGTATATTTATGCCGATCCAATTGAGCTTGTTCTTGACACTTAAGAACAACAAAATTGATCAATTTGTTTCATAAAAAAAAAATTATAAAGCACCTAATAATATAATCCAAATCGATTCTTAACAATAAAAAGTTGACCAATTTATTTCAAAACATAACTCAATAAGTAAATTAAAAAAAACTAAGAACCCTTTTGCGGTTGGGTTGCTATTGAAAAAGGCTTACGAGTTGTGACGTTTTGTTGTGTTCTATGTGTGAGTGGCTATTTTTTGAACCAAAGGAATTTGCTTTAGAGTAACTATGATTGAGAAAGCTGTGGCTGTTGTGAGAGGCTTTCTAATCCTTTTTTATTTATATTTTATTTTTCTAATTTTTATGTAAAATATCAAAATTGTACACACACACACACACATTTACATATGGCGGGTTGGGTTGAAAATTGGGTTGGGAATTTCACAACCGAGCCCAATCCGTATATTTCACCGACTCAGCCCAAACAGTGAAAAATCATGCGGGATTGGTTTCATTGGTTGAGCGGGTTGGTACTCACCCCTAAAAATAACTATACTAATTTAATATTTATAATATTTCTTTTTTATTTTATTTTTCAGATTTAGTTATTTATTAGAAAAAATCAAGTTTTTCATTTCATATATATGGATTACGTACATAAGTATAATATTTGACAATTGGCGAATGAGCAATTAATCATATTTTCGTTACATAAAAATGTGAGAAAATTATTTTTTGTAAAAAATTATAAAATTAAAATAAAACTAGCTTTATTTGTCTTCTTAAATTCTTTCCATTAAATAATATCTCATTCCCTTCATCAATTCAAATGTTATGCATATGAAATAATTTTTCTTAATTTAAGAAAGGATCTAATAAACAAGATAATAATTTACTTATTTATTTATTTATTTATATTAATTCACTAAAGGATAGCATTATAATGTAAAAAAATAAAAAGTGGGGTGGTTATACAAAAAAAGGGGAGAGAAATATTGCTATCCTTTGGAGATAATATGAAAGAGTAATAATAGACACCTCAAATTTTCTAACTCAAATTTAATCTTAAATGATATATCATTCGTTTATTGGTTGGTAAGTCATTACAAGATTCAAATGAATTAATTGTATTATTCTCACTAACCAATTGATGAATGCTATGTCATTTGGGACAATATTTTAGGATAAAAAATTTGAGATGTGAGCATTACTCAATATGAAATAAATAATAACTTTCAATAATTAGTTTTTAATTTATTTATTTATATCAAGCTTGATGATTCTTGCAATTAGAAATTTACTAGAACTTCTTAAATCGACCTTATGATGGCACAATCTAGACATATAGGCTTTGAACATGCACAATATACTTCTTAATATTTAGAAGAAAATCAACTCTCATTATATATTTGTGCTGCTTAAATCCTCAACTTAAAAATAATATGATGAGACCGTCCACATCGACTAAAAAGTGATTTATACTTTGAATCATTTATTATTTTAATAGAGACACGCATAAAAATAATAAAATAAAGATCTAAATAGTCAAATATTCAACAAGTTAGGTGCCCGAACTTGATTCAATGATTTTCAGAATCCTTACCTTCTTTTTAAAGGTGGGGAAAAAATTTATCCAACAAGCGAGGGCTTCATTTATTTTAGTAATCCGATAGCGCATTGTTTTAATTATTTTACAATTGTGTTGCCCAATTAGGTGTCAAAGTGTTTTGTGAACACTCACATAGGTTAGCTTTCGCAAGAAAATGATAACTTTAACTCTATCGACATGAATTATAAATTATTTAATTTGTCAATCAAACTATCAATAAAATAACTTGGTTTTCAACATCCACCAAACATAGACAATAACAGATATATTTCTTTTGTTTATAGTAACTTTACACCCATTTTCTCACTCAAACCAATAGGTATATACCCTACACCCTGCCTCATCCTAAGTTAACTATCTCTCTTCCCATCACAAACTAAAATTCTAGAAAATTTGTTCTCTGGCTTCACTAGTTTACCCAAATGAAACCCTAGCTTAATCATTTGTAAATTTACTCTGCAATCTTAAGATCCCCATTAACTCAAACATGCAATTTGATATTCAAACAACCGAAACCACAAAAGCATTTAGAAAAAGACCAAACTAGAAGTACTCCAACATAGAAGCTTTGATTTAAAGACGCTAATTAATTTCATTTATATATACTTACTTAGTATTATATATATATATATATATAATACTTAAAAGATTTCTGGAAAATTATTATATACTTGTCATCTACACCCAACCCCAGATGGCCGCCCGCCAAGCCTTTTATTTTCGTACCTATATATACAACTCAACCCGACCAGAACCTCTACAATGGCAACTTCTGTCTTCTCCAAATCCGCAAAATGCAATGTCTGAAACAACATCACCGTCGGCTTAGCATCAAACCTTTGCTTCTCTAAGTACCTCTCCTGCTGCCACTTCACTGTGTCATGCGCCACGGGGGCCAACCACGACATCATCTCCTCCAACGCTTCCCTCCAGCCTTCGGCCAGCGAGTGTGAACCGCCACTCCCCTCGTGTGCCCTCGTACACCAGTGTCCCCACAGCTTCCCCCTCACCGTCGTCTTCAAATTCTCGGGCAACAACTCGTAGAGATACCCACGCGCCTCGTCGTTAATGCACGTAGGCGCGTATAAGTATCTCTCCGCATATATGATTATGTTTGCGTATCGTAGTGCCAGTCCCGCGCCACCCACGGTGGACTCCGTTGCTAATTGCATAACCTTTTTGTTCTTGACAACATCAAGAGGTATTCTTTTTCCAATCACTTTGTCTTCAGATTTCGGTAAAGGGCCCGATTTGGCAATCCGGATAGTTCCGAATTTCTGTGATGATTTAGCAATCGGACCCGATTTTGACGTGAAGTGCATGAAATTTGTATCTGGGTGGACACGCATGCGTTGGGACGTAGGTTTTGTAATTTTTGAAGGGCGAGGGAGGTCTGAGACGTACTGCCCGAAGAGTAGACAGATTCTTGCGCATATGATCGTGATTACACGTGTCATAAGACCGACGCTCTGATCGAACGTTTGGTTCCACAGCGAAACGTCTCTGTAATGCTTCACTTGTTTTCTTTGATAAGCGATCTTCTCGTCGAAGTAATCGGTGTTGGCTTTGTTGGCTTGCTTCGGGCCGAGATTTTGCTTCCATTTCTTTATTTTCCCCTCCGATATTTCCAACTCGGCGAGAGATTCCAAGGCAGCGTGCAAGTTGGACGTCGCCTTCACGTATTTATCCATTTTCTCGACGAGTTTCTCGACGCTCTTCGACGCGTACTCCAACTTGCCGAAATCTCGGACTCCGAGACACATTTCGGCGTAGGTTTGATCGAACCGGTTCAAGCTGGCATCCGTGCACTTTCGTCCCAAGCGGGTGACGGCGTTAACGGCTCTGTTGAGTTCTTCGAGCTTCTCGGCGCATGCGAGGCTGAGAAGGAACTGCTCGTCGCTGGAGTTCAAGAACGCGACGCCTTGAGATTTCATGGCGCCTTCGCAAAGCTCCGAGAACTCCTCACTGGAAAGCGACCTGTAAAGCTGGACGAGACGGGACATGGTTCTGGCCGTTTCAAAAGAAAGGATGCCAAGGGTTACAGAAGAGGGGGAGGAGGACTTGTCAAGGCAGAAGAGATTGCGGGTGTTAATGTGGGTTGTTTTGGTGCTTGCACCGGAGAGCCAAGCCATGGTGGTTTGCATGACCATCGGCGGCGGTGACGGGCAGGGTTAGGGCTCCGATGACGTATCCTGATCCAGAATTTGGTTTGGATGAAGAAGATGGTCTGATTCTAATAATAGAATCGTATATAAATGGTGTGTGGAGATAAAGAGGGACAGACCTTTCCAAGCTTCTTCTTCTTCATAATTGACGCGTTTTATTAGTACGAAGAGGGCTGGATTAGAGATAGAACCGGACTTAGAATCCAGCCACGTAAGTTTTTATTATTATTCTAGTTATGACAGTTGGAAATTTAGGGTGTGAATGCTTTGTGTGTTGTGTCTGTTGCGCACACATCAGTCCCTTAGAATTTTAGGACAGGTCGTCCCGTTCAAATCATTGTCACGTCAAAGATTTAATGAGAAGGGGGGTCCCCCTAAATACTTGAAAATCACTTAATAATTAAATCATAATTAAAAATAAAGAAGATGTATTATTATTCTACTTGAACATCCATTTAATATTTTTCACACAAATGGTTAATGGTTAGATGATTTTGCATATGCTCATTTCCTTAGTAATTACATTGAATTCTATAATTTTATACAGCCAATTGTGTGAGAGACATCGGTTTGTACGTAAATTTTTTATATTAAATTTAGTGTGTATATATCCTATCAATATGGATTATTAAAACGGCTAGCTAGTTAGATTCATTGATTAAAAATTAGAACCACTTCTTTAATTATTGTACTTAAACATCCATTCAAGATCAAATATTATTTTGGCCATTTGTAATTATTTGAATTATCGAGTATGTCTTGTGTGAACATATATAAGAAATAATTGGATGTGACCTTTTTCGTTCGAAGCGAAGGAAATCTTGATTTGATTTTTCGTTGAATTCTTGTTCCAAAGGTACTTCATTTTTTACTTGTATGTGACATAAACCAAACATTTAAAAGATTATTCATCAAGAAAACTCTTTTTTTTTTTTTTTTAACGTGCAAATATTGGTTTAGCGTGCATTGCCTCGAGATTCAAGATTAAGACAAATCTCTATGACCCACGTCGTATAGCACTAAAAAGTGTCCAGATTTCTCACAGTGGTTTCTACTTGGTCCAATAAAAGTCCTAACATAGTGAAGTTACTTGTTTGGTTCTATTAAGTCAAGTCTTTCAATTATCAAAACAAAGAAAAAGAAAAAAGTAAGTCAAGTCTCTTAAGCCATGAATCCGTGTTTCTTGATTCTTTAATTTTCTATCTTTTCCCATTGAGATCGTAGAAATCTAATTTCAATCGGTGACGCTTTCAGGTAAAATCTGTCATTTTGATTATTTGACTGAATTTGCATATTGGTTTCTGAATTCTAGTTGTGATTAATAATTATGATATATAGGGGTCAACCAGAAGACTTTGACCAGCCCAAAAGTTGGAAGAAAATAAAATTGTTGAAGAAAATGTTTTATGAATGCTATATTTTCTGCTATACATTGCAATGCCGTATAATACTCGGTTGCCATCGTAAGAAATTTGAAGCCCAGTAAGCTCATCTTTCAAGGTTCTCGCGTAATTTTCTTTCCTTTTAAGACTTAGTCCAATCAATGGAGAGAAAATACTAAAATAACTAAACGATGACAGAGCGATGATTGAATCAACTGCAGTATTACTTAATTATTATATATATATATTCTTTCAACAGCATATGGTATTACAGTTAATTCCACCTTTCTTTTTTTTTAGTTTTCTTATTTAAAATATTAATATTCAATAGAAAACATCAAAAGAAATATAGAGCATAATAAATTAGACAGTGGATTAGAACTTCCTGGTATTATACACCGACCTAGTTCTACAAATAATTCTAATAATTTATGAGAAAAAATAATAATAACAATAGAACGTGCATTTATTGCAAATAACAATATTTGAGTCGCAATTTGAGTGAGTTATAATGTTATGCATCACTTATCTATTACATGATGGATTTTATAACTTATAAAATTACTTAACCACCAAATAGATGAATGACTCCTAGTAGAATTAACATATTGGGATGCCTAGCATTATTTGCAAACAAGCAAATCACAAAATAAACATCTTTATTATTTTGATCAATGATTTTCAAATATATTTTTAGTAGCTAAAAAGTTAATTTGATCTTTCCCTTATGGTCCTTTCAAAACATAAAAATTAAATTAAAAAATATTTGTAGTTTCCTTGTATTTTTCTTTTGGTGGGGTTATTTATACTCTAAATTTTTTTTAAAATTAACTTGTGTTTTGTACATTCTTTAAAATTTAAAAACAATTAATCATCACTCAGACTATTTAAATTAATTAATTTTATTTATTTAAAACATTAATAAAACTATTCAACACTCTCAATTTTAAGAGATTTAGTATGTATTTATAATTGTGTAATCAAACAAGTTGTGAATAAATTATTTAAGACAATTTTAGTTAATAATTTTTATTTAATTTTTGTTTAATATTAAATTTTGCATCCAAAATTACTCATAATGAAAGTATTCTGTAAATACTACGAAAAAGAAGAAGAAAAAGATGGAGAAGAAGAAGAAGACCAAGAAGAAAAAGAATGGTCAAAAGACAAAAAATATATGGTAGTTTCATAGTACTTTTTTTAAAATTTCATTCGTTTAAAAAAAAGTAAGTATTCCACATACTTAGTAGTCAAATTCTTTTTGAAATATGATTTCTTTGTTGTCCATCTAGTTATTTATTAAGATTTTAAAAATAAAAGTTTTAGGGTGTAAGGCATACGGTATAAGAATTATATATTAAATAATGAGTGTGTTATATGATCAACTCACAATGTGTTTACTAATTGAGAATGGGAATAAGAATGAGGGAATAAAAATTAATGATGTGTTTACCTGCTTAAATAATAAGTGGAATGGGTGCCAAAGTAGTGGGCCCCACCTGAACTTGGGAATAATTATTAAACTTCTTAGTCTTATACGAGTGGAAATGAGAATCTCATTTTATAAAATGACCATATTATCCCCACTTAAAATTTAAAATTCTCATTTTATCCTTTCTTATTATTATTATAGTTGTAATTATTTTATCATAATATTATTATAATTATTAATCATTATAATTAATATTAATAATAAACTTACTATAATAATAATAATTATTATTAATAGTAGTAGTAGAAATAATAATAAATATTAATTATTATAATAATAACAATAATGATAATAATAATTATTATTATTAATAACCATATTTAATAATAATGTTGTTGTTGTTGTTGTTGTTGTTATTATTATTATTATTATTATTATATTAATAATAATAGTAATAATAATAATAAAATAATGACAATAATCAACTAAGGTCAGTTTAGTAACTTGTAGCAATCCATTTTGATTTCAAAATAAAGTAAACATATCAATGACAATACAATTCATTTTGATTCTGATTTCCATAGCTAAAATAAACAATTCATTATGATTCTCATTCTCCATTCCAATTTTAGCTCATTCCAATTCTACTATATTCCGATTCGAACCCATTCCGATTAGTAATTAGTAAACACACATCAAAGTAATGATGTAATATTAACTTATAATAAATTGTCCTTAACAGTAATTCACATGATAAATTTTTTTATAATAAATTTTTTATTGAATTAAAGTATTCAAAATAATTTTTAAAGTACAAATAACCCACCATTTTCCATTTCAATTTATGTATTCCAAGTGAAGAGAGTCTTAAGATAGATTACGTGTATTTTACCAGTAATATCCTTTATTATTATGTTCGTTACCTCGTTTCCCACTATCACGTCAAAACTTACGAATATGTCCTTGAGCATAACATCCTCTTTCCTAACAAACTTCATGGATGTATCCAAAATGATTTGTTTAGTCCATAAATTATTATCTTTCAACAATCTGTGTTGACTAATTAATGATACTTTGTTATATAGTTAAACTATGCATGTATATTATTTACTAACCATAATTAGTGATAAGTATAAATATGATCTTTTTTTTAATTTAACATGATGGCAACCAATTATCTCTCACCTATATGAACAAGGTTCAAAACTCATAATTTTATTTTTCAACACAAGAGATTTTATTATCTCAAGTAGATGAAAGATACAAAATACAAAAATAAATTTAATTTCATATTCTATGTAGTTATTTTTTTGTAACATAATATTTATTAAACATACTATCATCTATTTAATTATATAGTAAAAATATGTTAATGTACTAATAATAATAAAATGTTAGTTATTAACTTGTAAAATCTTTTTTTTTACAATGAGTTTTTGTCCTTAAATAAATAATAATAATTTAATTGCACGCTTAAATAAATTGGTATTTGTTACTCCACCCCCACTGTTTAAATAGTCATTAACTTATCAGAGAGAAGGGTAAAAAAATTCTAAACAATTACTCTATTTGAAAATAATTTAAATATTTCTTTAAAAAATAAAGTAAAAATAAGTATTTTCTATTCTTTCTTCTTTCTTGCTAACATCACACATGGATAACAATAGAGATGGCAATTCAACACATATCTATCAATTAAAATAGAAGTCAATTAATATAATTAATTGTGTCACGAATGAGTTATCATATGAGAAGTTTTAAAACCAAACCCAATAGAATTATGAATCAAGTTAATAGCTAGAAAGAGCAAACATATACATTCAAGTTGGATGTCTAGGTATGAATAGATTGGATAATATCCATCTAAAATACTCTGAATTTGATTTATTCAATATCCATTCATAAACTTGAATATTAATAATATTTAAGTGTATGACTAAAATTGAGTATTATATTTAATATTTAAGTTTTGTAAATCAAATGAAAAATCAAAATAATCTTGCTAAAAATTATTGCACCACCAATGACAACAATGATGGTATCATCACTAAGAAATAGACGTGAATGAACAGAAAAACAAAAACTATCAACGTATTTAAAATTCTCCGATCAATGTAATGGTGTCAATGTAGCCAGATAAATAGATACGTCGGCGATAAATGAGCCTTCCAATGCAAGCAACTATAATAAGACCCTATGATTAGATTACGTTTTAATGCAAGGCAGAAGCGATACTAGATTTCGTTCTATCATAAGTCTTGAAAACTCAAGAAAGAGACTCTTAACAAAGAGAAGATATTTTAATTGAGAAAAAACTGAATATTATTAATAAGAAGCTTGTGTTTGTTATCATAAATTAAGAATAAAAAGCCTATATATATAATACTAGCTAAATTAATCCATATCTTTCTCAAATAAGAGAAATGATCTAAAATCCTAATTAGATTACAATTACAAATATGACTCAAGTAAGCTTAATAAAATAAGATAAATTCTAATAAAATACTAAATTTTAAATTGACCAAAATATTATACTTCCTAGTAAATTCTAATTTATTTATTTTTATATAAGTTTATTTGGTTTTTGGGGTTTTTGTAAAGAACAGAAAATTATAAGGTAATAGTATAAGTATAGAAAAGTAAAGAGGCATAATTATAAATAGGCAAAAGTTGGTGTTGCCAACAACAGTGGTCGAAAAATTGGCCTAGGATAGGTGGATCTGGAAGATTTGATGGTGCTGAGTGTGATGCTGGTGATGGTTTGTCTCAAATAGTTGTGATTTGATCGAAAAGTTGAGTTAAAGCAGCAGGTGGAGGTTGGTTTTAGTTTCTGGCGATCCGGTTGAGGGTTGGCATCGTGAGTGGGTTGAAAAGAAAGAGCTGATGATCGTGGATGAATGGGTGGTGGTGAAGGCTGTGAATCGTGGCGGATTGCAGCGAATAGAGAGGTGGATTTTCATGGTGGTTCAGCGACTGTTTTGGCTAGTTTCCCGTGGCTATGGTGACGAGATGGTGGTGTTATGGGTTGGGTTATGATTGGAGCGTGAGGACTTTTAGATGGGAGAGAGGATCGACCGAAATAAAGAGAAACCAGTGGCAGCAGCTACTGTGTGGCGCGGATGTAATGGTGGCTTCGGGTTTTGTTGGGTTTTTTTTTTAACTTGATGTAACTAATGTACAGAATTGGTGGTCAAGAATGCTCTGCCTGGTACAGAAAAAAGCTCTAATATGATTTATCTTGAAAACTTTAAAAAGATACTCTCACCAAGGAGAAGATATCTCAATTATGAAAAAATTAAAAATTATTAATAAGAAGTTTGTGTTTGTTATCATAAATTAAGAATAATAAGTTTATATATATAATAGTAGCTAATCTTTCTCAAATAAGAGAAATAATCTGAAATTTTAATTAGATTAGAATTACAAATATGACTTAAGTAAGCTTAATAAAATAAGATAAATTTTAATAAAATGCTAAATTTTAAATTGACCCAAATATTATAATTTCTAGTAAATTCTAATTCATTTTATCTAATATGCTTCCTACATCACATTTAAGGTACATTGCCTTTTACAACCAAATTGAGGGTCTCTAAATTTAAAAAAAAAAGAAAAGGTGGTAGTGTAATGTAACTCCTTGTGTTTTTGTGGTATAGTTATTGTTGCAGTTATTTTACAAGAAGCATACAGCTTTAAATATCACCATTTGCTAGAATTGAGACTATCTTTATGTAAATTATCCAATTTCAAATCTAATGGAACCGTTCATGTCCCATTTGGATTAAAAATATCATTGCACGAGAAGAAACAGTAGTCACTAGTGATTGTTTGTTTTTTAATACAAAATATCTTTTTGTAATTAATTAAAAAATAAGAACAACAATTTTATTTTATTATTCTGTTTCTATTTAGAAAATATTTTTAATTACCTTTTAATTAAAATGGGTGAGAAAATGATGTCATTTATGGTGCAAAATGGATGAGAAAAATGATGCTATGTAGGTGTAGGACTAATGCGTAAAACTTTAAAAAATTTCAACATTTTTATTTTTATAACAAATACCAGGACACTATTATAATTGACCTTTAAAAAAACAAAAGAGAGGGTACCAAAACGCATGTTGCAATGTAGCTTTGCCCAGAGTTGAAAATTCAAATATAGACAAAATATTCAACAAATCTAACAGCGTCAAATAAAATAAAAAGATGAATGGTAGAGATTTATTAGTTTTGAAATCAAATATCCTATCAATTCCGCTCTTTTTGATCCATAAATACATGCTAAAAGGATTGGTAACGGACTTTTTGACTAATTTCTCACCTAACCAAGAGAAATCCAGATTTTAGATTTATAGAATTATGAAACATATGCTGACAAAAGTATTAGAGTATATTTACATGTACACGTTCAAGTCTAGTTTGTGAAGATACTCAAAAATAAGAAAGAAAAATCATTTTAACTGCACAAGCAGGTATAATTTCATCTTTTGTGTACTCGGATTATTGAATGTCTTTGGCGTCATCTGTGAGAAATTGAATGAAAAGCCATGACACTGCACCATGCATGGATGAGGAAATTTATTTGTTAATTCAATTGTCTAAATAATTTTTAGAGTACAGATAGGTCAACTCCCAAAAATGAGGAAGTTCTCTTCTTCTTCCTTTTTTTTTTACTGGAAGCCTTTTAAATAGGCTTTTCAATCACAAATTAATAATAAAAAATAGATTAAATATGAAAATAAATAAATATAAAACCATTAAACAAATCATAACTCAAAACAATTAAAAAAAGAGTCGTCCAACTATTGGCACCCCTCCAAAATTCTCTTGAAACTCCTTTTCTAATTATTCTCCACATAATGTCTTAAATACCCCTTTTCCCTAAATAATCATCTTTTTCGTTTGTAATTTTGTTTCTATTTATCTGTCATAGAAACAATGAATATGTGCGCCTATGATAACACTTGGAAAAAAAAAATCAAGGAAACAGATATTTACCTATGAAATCAGAGTAAATTATTATATAAATTGCTAGCGGGCATTAGCAATCGAAACATTTCCCAGAAGTCCAAATGCAATTATAAGTAGATGTTCTTCTCCAGTTAATGGGGGTTGCATTGCCATGAAAAAATGTTCATCTATAATGAAAAAGAGAAGAGAGATAGAGTCCAAAAAAAAATCATTCATGTGCTAGCAAAATAAATTAAAGAAATTCAAAAAAAAGAAGAAAATAAAATTAAAGAGATATAAGTGGGGTTAATTTTATTTGTATTTGTCTTTAAGTGTAATTTTAATAAAATAAGGGCTTTATAAGATTAATGAAGGAGTGCCAATAGTTCAACTCTAAAAAAAAAAAAGAGTTTGCAATTTTATTAACTTTTAAATGGAGTATGTTAGGGGGGTTTACAAAGAAAGATATTTTTGGTATTAAATAATATATAATTGGAAAAAAGATTTTCAAGAAAATTTTGGAGGAGTGCCAAATGTCTGCATGTTGAGTTCCATTAAATAATAATAGAAAAAATTGTATTAAGAATGTTCTTCTCTCATGGTCATGGGCAAGATAGAATTAATTAAAAAATCGCATGGCCAGGAACGGCAGCATCGAAAGTACAATGAAGAAGCAGCTTGGTGCTTTCATCAACCTAACAAGGCCGCACGGCTGATTAACGGGTTTCGTATTAGTTAAACTTTACAATCATTGACGCTGTTTCTCAATGAAACCTCTACGAGTATAGTCTATGAGATTGCCGTTTGTTTTCCTCTACGGTGGCGTCACACTCTCAAAGGGCTTGCATTCTCTGATCTTGATCCGGACCGCACTGTTTCTACTTCCTCCATCGTTGATCACCTCACAACACTGCCTTCGTGGCGCCTACACATTCAATCATCGCCAAACATGTTAGACTCTATGTACACAGATATTCAAGCTTATCGTGTCCTGCACGAATTGCGCGTAAATTGTTGCTTATACTAATCAAAACCCCTTTTGCAAGTTGGCCTATTCCTAACCAATAAAGTTGTGACAATTAGCTCTCACAGTTAACGTTGCTACACTATTTTTGTGACAATTAGCTCTCACAGTTAACGTTGCTACACTATTTTCAATATTTTGCCTAAATGGGCCCCTTTAATTTAAGGTCAAGTGACCATATTCTTAGTAAATTAACTAACTTTGGAATCATAAAATCGATGGATGCAATGATGCGCTGTGAGTCAAATAACGTATGATATGCTTCAAAGAAAACAAACGTATGAAGACAAAAGAGAAAGATTAATCTTACCAATTTCCAATGGTCTGGATCCAAAGTGGAAGCTGAGACTTGGAAACGTTTGACGGCCAAAGCCGGAGCATAGGCTTTGTTGTCGCAGTCTTTGTCATGTTCGCTTTTAACTCTTTCATACGTGGTCAACGTTTGGTCCTTACCCTTACCCACTTTCTGAACCCGATCCAAGAAATAAATAATGGGTCTTTCACAAGGGTTCGGGCTGAAGTACTGGGTGTTAAAAGTAAACGGCTCATCCGACCAACTCCTCCAAGACTTGAACGTCAAATACGCCGTCTCCAACCTCTTAGCCGTCTCCAAGGAGGGATACAACTGTACGGTGTAACCCCAAGAGACGGAAACGGTCCAGTTTCGACTCAAATCATAACAGAAACTCTGCTGCACCGCCCGATTCGGATCCGTTTTATACGCACCCATGAGCTTTTTCAGCGATTCGATTTGTGACATATTTGGAAATATCGGCAGGACGTAGTCCAGATGATGCAACGACACAATTGGTGCCAATGGGTGCGCCGCTAGTAACCCATACGGATCCCCTCGTATATCAACCTTTGTCAATAATTAACCAGAATTAATCAAATGAAATATAATTAATTTAATCAAATTCTGTCAAAATTTTTTGTCTTGCGCATCACAATACCTGATGAAAACCAAGTTCTTTGGTGACAGGGACACCGATTTCAGCCATGCAACCTTGAACTTTCTGATCGGATCCGTAAAACGAAGCGTATCGGTCAATGCAACCGTCTAAAACCGTAACGAGCTCGGCGGCTAAAGGGTAACTAATGGCGAAACCGCCGCCGCCGTAAGCCATGGTGTAAGAATGAATGACATCTTGTTCAACGCTCTCGCTATTGCCACCGATGTAATACATCTGTTTGTGGTCGTATCTCCCTAAAACTGTAACCAAATTCTCTAAGAAAAAAACGGTGTCATCATCCCCCAGGACGAACCAACGAACGTCACCTAACCCTAGCCGAAACGTTTCCTTAATGATGCGTGCAATACGTATCGCTGATCTCGTACCGTACCAGCTCGTGTACTGAAACCTAGACGTGTCCTGGGAGACCTTATACGGCGGTGACCTGGCCGGCCATGTTTTGTTAGGCTTCTCGTCCAGCCAAACGAAGCCACGCGTGAGGCCCGGCTTCCACCAGAGCTCGCAGTAATGCCGGCGATCGTCCCA
>JAQOOD010000006.1:21155645-21340245 GCA_029633175.1 Citrus glauca
AGTTTTTAGAAACAAATAAAAATATAGACTGATTATTATTAATTACTTATCCCTAATTCATTAAGTTTGTAAACAAATCAAAATATAAATAGATATTATTAATTAATGTTTAGTAAATTAATTATTATTAATTATTTATCATAGCTCAACAAACTGAAACAAATAAAATACAATAATTGACATGCAAATGCTCACGGTTAAGCAAATTTAGATACAAATACTCATGGTTCAACTCACAAATTAAAATAAAACAACTCAATATTCATAAATTAAAATGAAATAGCTCAAGATTCATAAATTAAAATGAAACAGCTCAACAAATTAATGTAGGAACAATAAATGCTTACGGGTTTCGCAATATAAAGGTTCAGCACTTTCACGAACCAGTTGTCGTTTTGTAGTTTGGAAGTGAAGTTTTGTACTTAGGGTTTTGCAGTTTGGGTTTTTCAGCGCTGCAATGAATTAAATCTCTACATCACAGAGTGTTGGTTTAAACGAAAACAATATAGAAGGAAAAAGAAAACAAAACACACATGCTGCACATCTGGAGGCAATTAAATGGAAAAAGCAAACGAAACAAACGTGCTACCAATTAAAAGGAAAAAGCAAATGAAACACACATGCTACGCAGCATTTTGGCAAATTTGGGGTCACATTCGGGGTAAATAGCTTTTTCCTAAAAGATAAAAGGTGTTTGTAGCATATTCTGAAAAAGGTGCCCAAGAAGCTAGAAAGGTATTCAGAATATCATGTCATTAGATTTTCATTGCATGTTATTGTTTATGACCCACAGACTCCTATTGAATTTGAGGAAGCTTGGCATGACATGTTAGATAAATATGATTTTGGTAATAATCAATGGTTAAATGGTTTATATAAGGAACGATATCGTTGGATTTTGTGTCTTGTGAAAATAACTCTTTAGGCTGGCATGTCAACCACTCAATGTAGTGAGAGTATGAATGCTTTTTTTGGTGGGTACGTTAACTCAAAAACAACTTTGAAGCAATTTGTGGAGAAATATAAGAAAGCAATGGAAAGTAAAATTGAAAAAGAGTGGCAAGCATATGCTAGGTGCTTCAGCCAATGGATGCTATATCATACCAATTTCGCAATGAAAAAACAAGTTGAGAAAGTATCCACTATTTCCAAGTTTCAAGAATTTCAACAGCAGCTAATGGATAAGATGTATTGTGAGGTTTTCAGTTGTAGGGGATCAAAATATAAAGTCATCAAAAATGATGGAAAGAGTAAAAAGAAGACTTTTCAAGTTATTTTTTAAAGGGACGACGGTGAAATTCCTTGTGTGTGTTCAATGTTTGAATGTAGAGGGATTGTTTGTAGACACGCAATTGCGGTGTTGATACGTAACCGTATAACATTTCTTCCTGAGAAGTATATTATACGATGATGAAGGAAAGATGTGTAGAGATGCTACAGTCGAGTGAAAGTTAGTCATGATGTGAAAAGTTCGAGCATTGAACACCGGCAATATAAAGAAGAGTGTGCTCCTTTTATAATGTTGCTAATGTAGCTTTAAAAAATGAAGAAAGTCATAAAAGGGTTTTGATTTGGATTGAAAAGACAATGAAGGATGTATCGTTGAAAGTTTGCTGCCAAAGCGAAGATGTAACTGTTGCTGGTAGGTCGGAAAGTTGTATAGAAATCATATAGGATCTAATAGTACCTGGTCGTAAAGGTCAGCCACCTTCTCAGAGAAAGCAAAACAATTTAAAACGCCACAACATAAGTTGAACAGTACTTCATTGAGTACAACTGCAGAGGTAATTCTATTGCATTCATTTTTAATTAATTCAATAGAAATTACTTTCATATAAATTCAATAAACATTTTAAATATGTCTTGCTTACTTTCGTAGGACTCAAAGGCACACTATTCAGCTTCTCGGGCAACTACTGCAATCCTAACACAATCGGGCAACATGGCTATGGAATTTTTTTTTTATGTACCTGTTGTTAGTGTTGTTTCATTGTCATTTGTTTATTAATTTAGCGAACATTTTTTTTCCTTTTTGTACAACAACTAGTACAACAGGCACTCCCACAACATGCCTTTTTCTCCTCTTATTATCAGGCTTGGATAAATTATGGAGGAGTTCATCATGTAAACTTCCAACAATTACTACAACAAGATTTTGAGGATGCCAATCGGACAGAGTTTTCAACAAATGATCCCAACACATGATTAATCCTAGCTTGTGTTTTTATGTATTATTTTTGTTTTTGTCATTGTTTGATTTCAAACGGGATAGTCAAGTTAATGCTTGTGTTGTGATGTATTAATTTATTTTTGTCTTTGTTTGATTCCAAACGAGATATTCAAGTTAACCAACATCTATATATGCAATTTATATTTATGTTGTTGCAGCAATAATTAAAATAAATATAATTTCTAACATAACAAAGTAAAATAACTCATAAATTTATATTTCGAAAGAAAATGTTATTACATGTGTACTAGTCTTTAATTAATACATAGAACAAATTAAAACAACTTAAAATAACACTTGAATAGATAACATATCACAACAATTACAAGTATTTTAATATAATCATATCTTGGTGTATGTCTCCTTCGAAGTTCTTCATTATACAATAAATGAAATTTAACGAACAAACACTCAATCTCTAATGCTAACTTCCTAACCTCCTTCACTAACAAGTCAATTTTCTCTTCGCTTGGTTTCTGATATTCTACCCATTGAAAATTCTTACATCTTTTACAAAGCCAAAATTTGCGATTTGGATTCTTTGTTATACGTGACGTTAATAACTTCATGTAATTATCACATTTGTTACATAGCTGCTATGAGTTTCAAATTTCACTTGTGCTAGTTGACATTGTGGTTAATTGAATGCTGAAACTACAAAACAAAAAAAATTGAAAATAAATGAGAACATAATGCAGCAAGACATAGCTGAATAGTTTTGGATCTCAGAACAAGTAAGAAATCTAATGTTAATTCCAGCAGTTAGACAATTCCAGCACCAGTAACACACAAACACAATCAGCCTACAATTCCTTATAATTCTCAACCATAAACAGTAACCTAGCAACCTGCAATCAGCATTAATCACAGGGATTAAGATCCTCTCATGATCTGATTTTTATCTGAGTAAATTTGTTAATACGATTGGTAGTTAATAAATTAAAAAGAAAAAGTAGTTAAATTCTAATCATTCACTAACACTAAAAGACTTGCGGCACAATATTTGTAAAAGATCAGGAGTGATCAGATCAAGAGAAGATCCTGATCCTAATCACGGGGAGTACCTCTTGCCAGAGGCGGACTTGTGAGCCCTGTGTAGCCCAAAAAAAAATTACAAAGTTTTCAAAAATTACAAAATTGCCATTAAATACATAAAATAAATTTTACTTTAACTTTTTCCTCTTTACCTTTCCCTATTTCTCCCTTTTGCATCCATCCAGTAGCAACGATAAAATCCCTCACTCCTGCGGCTGTGGTGGTCCCTTGCTTCACTTCTTTTCAACTCAAGCACTTTCCATTCAATTTTTAATAGGTAAAAATCACTCCTATTTTAATTTATAATAGTTCCTTCTCTCATTTACATGTATGGATTAATTTATTACAACTATCTCTCTCTCTCTCTCCATCTCTCTTTCGTTTACAAGCATGAGTGAAATCAAAACATCTTTTCTATGATTCTCTTTCTTGCAATAATTAGGTATAAAGTATAAAAAATTAAACAAATATCAACAATTGAGATTTGGGTAATAATTTTTTGGTGATTGTTGATTTGTTAATTATCATATAATTCTAATTGATGGTTGGCATCTCTATATTAGAATGAATAGATAATAAATTGTCTAATAAATAAATAAATTTGTTTATTGAACTTCCTCATTTGATTAAATTAACTCAAATCTCACTGTTTATCTATTAATTTTTTTTTACTATTCTAATATTTTACAATTCCTTTTTTTTCTAAAACATTTGTTAGGCATGGGTATTTGTATTAACCATATATTGACTTGTATGAGCCTTTAATGTTGATTTTTTTATTTTGGGACTTTAAATATATTTAAAATTAGTAGAATGTATAGGTTATAACACTTTTAATGATTTCTTGATTCTTACACAATTACATGTTGTTATAGGTTATAATGTCAAACAACAAATCCAAACCGAGGAAAACTCTACTTTTATTCTTTACTAAAGTAAATGATGGTCAATCATCAAATGGGACAAGTTCTATGTGCAACATTGATGCCTCAAGTTCTCCACCTAAGTCTCAGAGAGTCGAATTTGAGAAAGTTGATACTCCATCTACTATTGACACGCCTTATTTAGAATGTGATCCCAGATTGCGTTTTTCAATAAGTACTTTTCCCATTGACAAACGTGAAGATGTGCGGATGACATATATAAATATGAGACAATTTCAACCCAAACTACAAAAGTATCCATCGGCTAAATATGGTACGCAAAACCGTCGATTTCAATTTTCTTGGTTCTCGAAATTTCCTTGGCTTGAATATTCTATATCAAAAGACAAAGCATTTTATTTTCCATGCTATATTTTTCATGATAAGCCATCTAAGAATGAAGCATTTGTTGTTGATGGGGTTCAAAATTGAAAGATGTTGGTTGTGAAAAAACATGTCCTTTTGCTCAACATGAAGGAGGTCATGGTTCTTCTCATAATGATGCTATGTTAAAATGGAGCAAGTTAAAGGATCCATCCAAACATATTGATAAGAGATTGAATGCACAATCTTTGCTACAAATTTTGGAGAATAGATTATGACTTAAAACCTCAATAGTAGCTACTAAGTGGTTAGCAAAATAAGCATGTGCTTTTAGAGGTCATGATAAGTCCGTTAATTCTCTTAATCATGGAAATTTTATTGAATTAATTAAGTTGTTAGCAACAATGAATGATGAGATTAATTAAGTTGTGTTAGAAAATGCTCCTAAAAATGCTCAATACATAGCACCTAAGATTCAAAAGGAGTTATTGAATATTATTGCTAATAAAGTACAACACAAGATTCGAGAAGAAGTGGGTGATGCTAAATTTTGTATCATAATTGATGAGGCACTAGATGAATCTCACAAAGAACAAATGGCTATTATTTTGAGATATGCTGATTGTGATGGTTTTATTCGAGAACATTTCTTTGAAATTGTGAATGTCGATGAAACAAAGGCATTGACTTTAAAGAATGAGATATGCAATGTGCTTGCTCAGTACAGTGTTTTAGTTGAAAATTTAAGAGGTCATGGGTATGATGGTGCTAGTAATATGGCGGGTGAATGGAATAGATTACAATCTTTATTTCTCAATGATTGTCCGTATGCTTATTATGTACATTGTTTTGCTCATCGACTACAACTCGTATTAGTTGCGGTATCTAAAGAAGTACATGAGGTATGGCTATTTTTTTCGAAGTAGAGTTCTATTATTAACTTTGCTAGTGCTTCTTTCAAGCGTTATTCTAAGGTAAAATCTGCTAGAGAAAAAGAAATTATAGAGTTGATAGCTTTAGAAGAGCTTGAGACTAGTACAAGGGCTAATCAAGTTAGAACTTTACAAAGGGCTGGAGATACATGTTGAAGCTCACATTGCACATCAGTTAGTAGGTTTATTGAGATATTTGGTGCAACTCTTGAAGTTTTAGGAAAAATGATTAATGATGGATCTAGTCGAGATATGCGTGGAGAAGCTAAAGGTGCATATAGGGAGATGAAATCTTTTGAGTTTGTGTTTATTTTGTTTTTATTGAACAAAGTTCTCGGAATTTATGATATTCTTTGTCGAGCATTATAGACAAAATCACTGAGATGATTTTATTAGAAGTGTAGTATCTTTTTATGAAAAATATGATATTACTATGCTTGATATGAGTGATTGTTATATGGAAGGTACATGGCGTTTTTGTCAGCAAAAAGATTATGTTACAATTGAACATCATTATCACTTTGATATATTTAATGATGTAATAGATTTTCAATTGATGGAGTTAAATAGTAGATTCTCTAAGCAAACTGTGGAACTCCTCACTTTGAGCTCGGCATTGGATCCAGTTGATGGGTTCAAATCATTACATATAGACAATATTTGTTCTCTTGCTAAGAAATTTTATCCGCATGATTTCACTTCAAATGAGTTGCTTGCTTTGAGAAGAGAATTAGAACATTATCAAATTGATGTGCTTTCTCATCCACAGTTTCCAAATATGGCTTCCCTTTCTGAGCTATGTCGACGATTTGTTGAAACAATGAAGTCATGGCATTATTTGTTGATTGATAGATTGACTCGTCTAGTCTTGACTCTTCCTGTTTCCACGACCACAACAGAGTGTGTATTTTCAGCCCTGAAACTTATCAAGACATCACTTCGTAGTAAGATGGAAAATGAGTTTTTTTTTTCAGATTGTATGGTTATCTATGTTGAAAGAGAAATTACTGATACTGTTGATTCAGATTTTGTAATTGATGATTTTTATAATTTGAAATCCCGAAAAGTATAACTTTGGTAGAAAATTTGTATTGGGATTGCATTTTTTTATACTACTTTTGTAAACTTATTTTTATTTACAATTTGGATTTTACGCGTAAGGCTCTTAATGTCTCTTGTTATTAGGTGTATTTTGTCATCTATATATATGAAATTTTATGTTCACTTGGTATAAATTTTTTTTTTTTTAATTTAACCCAAGGTACTGCAGAGTTTTGGGTCCGCCTCTGCCTCTTAGATTACAATCACCATTGAAGCCATAGATTAAATCACACATGATTCTAAAATAGCATTTACAATCGTTCATTTATCACCATAACAGCTTCCTCGGTTAAGAATATTAAAGCCTTCAAACCGCACATTCTTTACTAAGTATAATTACAGCCTTATTAGGTTATTAAGTAAGTCACAAAACCTTCGAGAATCACTTCCAGTACCAAAATCATAGCCATAATCCTACAATCACAACTTTCTAGTTACCAAAACCCCGAAACACCATCTTGATAGTCAAGTTCGCAATTAAAGGTTTTTATCAATCTACAGCTATATCAAACCCAAGTGGCCAAGTCATCAACACAAGTTCTTCATTATTCACTTTATACTATCAGCTCTCACACCAACACTCTCAACAGAACCCTTTCTATTCCAAAAAGAGACCCAGTCTCGGCAAGTCAATGCCATAATTAAAGTTGCAACAAGGGTATATTTGGGCTCATCTTATCGAGGGCGACCTTCAGCCAATCCAACAGTGTTATGTGGCCTGGTGAAATTCCCGTCTAAATACTAATTATATCATTATTAAATTCTTTAAAAATACGTGAGTATTCTAATTAATTTATCTCTTAATTAAAATTAAATATTGATACATGTATGTGAACCTAATTAGTTTATCTCTTAATTAAAACTAAATATTGATACATGTATGTGAACTACGTCTCTAGAAAAGTTGAGTTCCAACACGTTAATCTAAAATATACACACATATATATATAACCTTATTAATCTAATTAAGTGCTTGTACATGTTATAATTGTTAATGCAATCCAATTGAAAATAATACCAATTATTATGGGGACTCTCCTTACATTCAAAGGTCGTTGAAGTATAATTTTTATAAAAATAAATATAAAATTCTTATCCTATATTTATTAGGAAACTGGAAAAGGAATATTTAAATATCATATTCCTCTCGTAAGCATATCATTACTCTTACATTAATCTCACAAGCCACAACTAGTAGGGCAGAAACAAACGAACGAACTAAACCCTTCTACAATTAATACAATAACCCTTTACTTAATCAGCTTAATGGCAATTGGAAACCAATATTTACCTTCGAGGCCAAACAAGCCGCGGTGGTCGGATCTTGCTGAAACTGAAGAAGAAGATAACGATGGTGAAGAGCTCAAATTTCTTCTACCTCCGACCCAAGTAATAGGGCCGGACAAGAAGGGCATCAAGAAAGTTATTGAGTACAATTTCAATGACCAAGGAAAGATGGTTAAGGTTACTACAACTTCAAGAGTCCGTAAGATTGTAACGCGTGAGAAGAAGCAAGTTCTTGAGCGGCGGAGGTCATGGGCTAAGTTTGGCGAAGCGGTGGATGACGAAGTTGGTGCAAGCCTCACTGCGGTTTCTACCGAAGAGATTTTTCTTGAGAGACCTAAGCCTCTAGGTATTTTATATTTTAAATTTTACTTTTAATTTTTTCATGACTTTGTTTAGCTTTCTTTTTTCAATGACTTCTAGCGTTTATAAAATTATTTGTGATTGTATTATTAGTTTATACGGAAAAGATTTAATGGATACTTGTTTGCTTTATGTTCTATTCTGACTAATTTATCCTAGATTTTATTTACCAAAGACACACCGAGTCACCGACTATGGTTATGCTTTCTAATTGGGTGACATGTATTGAAGAAATCCAATAATTCCGTGAGGCTGTCCTAGACTGGATAGAGTATGTTGCATATTGAATTATCTATGAAACCCAAATTTCTGTGCACGTACTAGTTCTCTAATGTTGTTGAAATTGCAAATTAACAGGAAGCACAGCAAAGGAAAGCAGAACTGCAGAAGAATCCTTAGGGCAAATTGGAAACAAGGGGGCCATTCTCATGCTGTGTAGGACCTGCGGTAAAAAAGGGGACCATTGGACAGCTAAGTGTCCTTACAAGGACCTTACGACCCGAGCCGAAGACTTGAATTTCAACGACAAGACAGTGATGGATAATGCTAATTCTGCTTCTAGTTCTGGGATCAGCAAGAGTGGTAGTTACATCCCACCCAGCAAAAGATTTGGTGCTGATAGAAATAGCAGTGTTGGTGGATCCTCATCAGCTATGAGACATAATAACAGGAATGATGAAAATGCAGTCAAAGTTAGTAACCTTTCAGAGAACGCTGAAGAAGAAGACTTGCGCGAACTGTTTGGTGCATTTGGACCGCTAACTCGAGTCCATGTGGCCGTGGATCGCCCAAGTGGTTTCAAAAGAGGGTTTGGTTTTGTCAATTTTGCTCACAGGGAAGATGCTGAGAGAGCTATTAACAAGCTTCATGGTTATGGTTATGATAACCTCATCCTTGCAGTTGAATGGGCTCCAGCAAGATCAAAATAGTTTTTTTTTTTTTAATCCCTTTTCAGTTAGTCTATTTAGTTAATTCATGTCCAAAGAAGTTCATATATTTTATTATTGTTTTGAGATTTAGGTAATTTTTATTCAAAGTTATCAAGGGCCTCAGTAACAGCTGAATATTAAAATAAGGACTTTTGTGATGATTGATTTAATTTATCAAAGATTCGGTTTCCGATTTCTTTCAACAATCAAGAAGGCCTTAGGCAATTAAATAATGGCATGCAATTATTTTATAGCTGTGGCAGTTCATACAAAAGTAACCAAACTAGGATTCAGAAATTCTTCCTTTAGCTATACTAATAATGTACTCAATCTCATCAGCAACTTCTTTCATTGAAGGCCTATTCTGCCTCCGTTCATCCAAACATGAAGCAGCTAGTAACCCAAGTGCCTTCATTGTCTCCAAATCTAAATGAGTAGCTCTTTCCTTCAGCACAGGATCCACAACTTCCATCAACCTTTCTTCATCCATAATCTTTTTCATATAAACCACCAAGTTCACGTTTTCTTCTTCTCTGTTAAAATCAATAGCCTTCTTTGATGTCAATAGCTCAAGCAGCACCACTCCGAAGCTATAAACATCGCTCTTATCTGTCAGCTGAAAGTTACGATAATACTCTGGATCAAGATAGCCCATTGTACCTTGAGCAGTTGTGAAAATATGACTGTCATTAGTTTCTGTTCTTTCTACAAGCCTGGAGAACCCAAAGTCAGAAACCTTGGCATTAAGTTTCTCATCAAGTAAAATGTTACTTGATTTCACATCACGGTGATAAATTGGAGGCACCGCGGCTGAGTGAAGATAAGTGAGCCCTTCAGCAATCTGGTGCGCAATAACAAGCCGGAGATGCCAAGACAGGGGAGGCCATTTACCAGTGAAGTCACAATGTAGGTGATCAAAGAGGGTTCCATTAGGAATGTATTCATTAATCATAAGAGTCTGATCTAGCTCAACGCAACAGCCAAGAAGTCTCACAAGGCTCCTGTGGTTCACCTGGCAAAGAATGCGAACCTCGTTCAGTACTTGATCGGTGCCTTTGGGGTTTCCAAGCTTGGCTCGCTTGATGGCTGTGATGGTTCCGTCATCAAGAATGCCCTTGAAGACTTCACCAAAGCCGCCGGTTCCAATGAGATTGTCTTTGGAGAAGTTGTTGGTGGCTCTTCTTATCTCTTTGCCAGTGAAAATTCTTGCGGATTTGCCAGCGGCTTTGGCATTTAACATCTCTTCACGTTGCTTGATTAAAAGCTTTTTAGTTTCTTTCTTCATGCGCTCGTTTAGTTTGTTGTATACTAGAATTCCTATCAAGACTACGAGTAAACTTCCACCCAGTGCTGCAACCATGCCTGGATTCAAAATGTTATTGAGTTCTTTTTTTTAAAAAAAAAAAGAAATAACAATCACATTTTCACATTAATTGCTAAAATAGAGACCCTAGTGATATAATCTCTATTCATACAAATTAATGTGACAAAATTGGGTATCATTTTTTATTATCTCACGTTTAGTAGCGGGTGCAGGCTACCCTGAAGCCCAACCACTATAAATATTCCAGTGTCCTCTTTTGTTTGATTGCTGATCTGTGTGTTCGATCCTTTTTTGCGTTTATTACTAATCTTGATCATCAATATTAGGCTTCTTTGGTTTCAATTTGGCGATCAGTTAGCTTGGATAGAATCTTGGGGGTTCGCATCGGTGTTCGTATCCGGTTCAAGTTCAACAAATTTGAAGTACAGCATATTCATCATTAACATAAAAAAAAACGTTGAGTAATTTTTTTGGTTCATTTTGAGAAAGAAAAAAAATGTTTATTTGATTTCACAACTTTAAAATTTCAAAACCCATAAAGGACATACAATTTAACATTTAAAGCAATTTTTAGGAATTAATTGGGCTCGCTTATACTTATATTCATTTTGGCGTAATTTGTCTATAGAATATTCCCCCGTATAGTAACAATAATCTAATACTGTCACATTAGTTGTATTAGATTTTCTATCCTAATATTATTGATTGCCAAATTTCAAAGACTTTGCCGTAATAATTGATAAAGGGAGATTTCAGCCATATATAAATAATTTGATACGTAATGGAGAGAAAAAAATTAATTAAAATAGAAAGATACGGTTGGATAAGATAAGAACATACCAGCAATGAGCGTTGTCTTTTTCTTTTTACGTTTGCAACCTTTCCCATGCCGGCACTTTGAACCTAAACAAAAGAGAAGATTAAAGTTCCTTAGATTAGTTTAATTATTAAAATTATAGAGGCGATATTTTCTGCTTGAAAACTGAACTCAGAATTGCTTGTTTCTACATCTTCCTTCTTTATTTTGGTACCCACAACTTATCATATTTACTTTTCATTCAATATTTTAGAAAATAACGAACAAAACCGCTGGCAAGAAATGATGACTCACTTTGGCACGATCCGTTGACGGGATCCCAAATAAACCCAGAATTGCATAAGCACCTTTTTAAGCCAGGGTACATTGGATCAGCCAAGCAATTTGAATGCAACAAATCCTTGCAATCTTCAGGAGTCTTGCAAATTGGCTCCGGCGGGAGCTCCCACTGCAACTCCATCCCTCGCTCCGGCCACCTCTTCCCCGGCACCCAATTTGCATCCAAGTTCACAAAGCTCTGGTAAGCCGTACAGCCTCCATTGTGCACTCTGATCGTATAAGCTGTTTGCGATCCTCCAGTCTTGAACACACAACACAGTGATGGTGCTGTCATACAGGGAGGTGCTTTGTCTTTGATGTACCTGTGACATATACAATTTGACGAACAATTTATTGGTACTTGCAAGTTTAACATAGCGTCCGTACAGTTGAGTAACATAATAGTGTTGCTACTAGTGATGTTAAATGGGAGATTGTCATCAAGTTGGATGCCTTGAGTACGCATGTCAGTAGCAATGCAAGTACTGCCGGCGATACCAGGCGGCCGGATAATTATCCGCTGGGATAAAGGGTTGATTGATGTGATCATGTAGGATGATCCCTTTAGAGCATCGAACCATAATGTGCCTGCGGTGCAACGGATTTTGTAGGATTGATGACCGCAATTTGGACCGGTACTTAGCGGATATGGCACCGGAGTCTGTCCACAATTGCCGCAACGTAACACGGTCGAGGCGCATGTTGTGCAGGATAACAGAGTAGCAGTGAAAATGAAAACTGTGAGCACACTTCTCTTCATTAATTAGGCACTCCCAGGTAAATTTTTTTAAAACTATGATTGTAGGATGTAATAATTAATGCAACATTTTGGCGGGTGTCTTCGAATTAAGCCTGTTGCTGGCCATGACATAAAATTAGGGGCTAAAGTGCTTTGATAATATTTTATGGAGTGCGCAAACAAGGGAACGTACTTCTATGACTGGTTACATTGTACAAAGCTGGCTTAGGTTTTCTCAAAACTGATAATAACAATTTCTTAGGAAGATATGTAATGTTGAGTGAAAGGTAATGATAAGTGAATTAATTGTGGAAATTGTACAAGCTGTTCTTTTCATTTGACATAAAAGGGTTAAGCTTACGTGGAAGGCTATACTCCCAAGATTTGTCTACATATAAACTATAATTTCATTTGTTTAATTGGATGAGGTGTTAATTAGTTCAGACTTATATTAAATTAAAATTTAATACTGAGGAAAGTTTTTATTGTTGAATACTGAATTAATGTTTTATTTATTTTAAATTTTTATTTTTTATTTATCTTGTCCATCAACATTTGATACAATACTAAGTAAAAACTCAGCTGAGCATTGAATCTTTATCCTTTTACATGGTTGATTATCTCTTGATTTAAAATTTTAAGATTACTAAAAATTATCAAAATTTCTCTATTGTTTCAATAAAGTAATCATTTGCTCTCTTTCGCATTTCAAAACTTATCAAATAGCCCTTGCCTTAAAAAAGTGGGGAAAATGCCCTTTTCACCCATGAGGTTTGATACAATATTCCATTTCATCCTTAGTCTTTAAACAATATCTCATTTTATCCTTATTTTTTAAGCAATAGCACAAAAAACCCTTTCATTAATTTACAATTATTATATTGTATAATTCATTGAGGGTAAAATAGGTTTTCTAAATAATGATAATTTATTTTAAAATAAACTTTCAAACATTAAAAAAAAATCTAGCTTTAAGGATAACTTAATAAATAAACAATAATAACATTAAATAATATGTAAAATATATATTTAGAACTAACAAAATATAGATTTCATAGGCAGTAGAGTAATTCTTTTATCCTTTAGTATCCTTAACTTTAATATGGTCGAGATAAATAAATAAATAGTATTGTTATTCTATCAAAAATAATTACAACATATATTTAAAAATATATTTACTAAATACATAACGACATATATTTAAAAATACTACAGAGTAAATACACAGTATCGGATTGTATTTTTTTTTAATCTTTTAGTTATTGTTGACTTTACTATAGACAATGATTCCTCATTGAAAAGAATTATTATTATTTAGTAGACTTCATTAAAAGAAAAATTAATGAACACACACACATGTTGCATATTCTTTAGTATCATTTTTATTTTATTAAGTTATCCTTAAATTTTAAATTTATGCAAAAAGTCAAATGTTATTCAATTATTCTTAAGATTTTTATTTTTAAAAGCTTTGCATTTATTTAATTGAAAATCCTACTTCGCCCTCAATAAATTATAGAGTAAACTAATTATAAATTCACGGAAGGGTATTTTAAGCTATTGTTTGAAAAATGAGAATGAAACGAGCTATTGTTTAGAAAATGCGAATGAAATGAGCTATTATATCAAACTTTAGGGATGAAAAAAATCTTTTTCCCCTAAAATAGTGCATACTAGCTTTTAATGTTATTATACTATATTTTATTATTTTTACTTTTTAGGTGATTTATTAATTAATAAAGGTGGAAATGATATATTTTGACAAAAAAAATAAGGGGGCTTTTATCATTTGTCAATATATTAATTAAGATCACAAAAAATAATCAACATTATTATTTATATTTCACATACATAGATATTCTTTTGATAAGTTAATATGTAGCTTTTATACGAGGGAGTGTACTATAATATAGATATTTACATTATTGATAACGTCTAATTAGTTATTTGTATTGGAATGTCAACTTGAACCATTATGTTTGTAATCTAGAAGGGCAGTAATCTTGAAATTATATCAATACGTCTTTATGTACCCTTTATTTTTTGGAAAAATGCACCACACGGCCGACAGGATAGCAGGATCCAAAACTAACTACAAGCCATTTGTTTAATTAATTATCATCCAACATTGGAATATAACTCAAAGTTTATGCATTCCAAAAGGATCCGTATCGCTTGTTGCGTCGACAGCACGAAGAAGCTTCACACAAAATCGGAAAATTAAAGTATGCACAATGATCACACACACATTAGGTGCTTAGGCAAAAGAAATATATAATTAATTGAGTTCCAGAGCCCTGATATTAAGGGTAACTGCACGCACAACTATCTAATTTGATATGATAAGAACATCTCTGTCTCCTATGGATTATAGACGATCATCAACAGGGTGGATCTACGTTTAAGGGTTTGGGGCTAATTCACCCACACTCAAAAATAAATTTACTTTAATTTTGATCAATTATCTTTGAGCGGGGGCAATTTTATGAACACTATGTCGTTAGTACGAAACCAAAAAAATAAAAATTATAATGATGAATTAATTTTAAGCATGCCCTGGAAAACAATCTAATTAATTAGTCCATATATTCTGGCAGTAGTACCATAGCTTTTAATCTATCTAGCAGATGCTTCGTTTGAAAGTACATGTATATAATTAAAGAAATTAATAATTTGACAGTACAGATAATGCAATAGAAGAAATAATATTTCTTGCATTGATGATTTCTTTACATTGCAATGAGTAACTTTTAATCAGAGATGATGAGCCACATATATAGGACATGTATTATGGCTTGATTAAGCTTAATAAAACATAATATAATAAAATTCTCAGTTTGATATCTAAACAAAAAGAGAGAGAGAGAGAGATTAACTAATAGAAGAAACTAGATTTCTAAATAATAAAATTTTTATTAGAAAAGTTTAAATTATCAAACCTAGAGTTTTGGGCCCCTTTATATAATAATACTAAATATCGTGAATTTACCAAAATAAATAAATATGAAATATTATTTTATACTGTAATAAAATTCTCCTAATGTAAATAAGAAATCTAAAACAAATGGTTCCTAAAAGAAAGATAAAATTCCAAAAAGAAACAAAAAAAACTAGCTTAAAACTGAAAAATAACAAAAATAAAATAAAATTTTCAATTTGACCATGGATAACTATCCTAAATTTCGTTCATTTCATCATAAGTTTCAAAATTGTATATTATACACTTATAGTCCAAGTTATAATCTCTAGAATTTAGCTTACTCGTCCAACACAACTATCCATACAATTTCCAAAACGCAATTCTTGAGGTAGTTTTCTTTTTGCAAAGGCATCACATATTTCCAGATTTGCACAACTGTATACTCATGGAACTTGCTATCACTTGTCTTCAACTTTGTGAGGCCTAATACGTTATTCATGCGCTCGTTCAATGAAATATTTGCACAAGTACATACATTTTGAAATTAACTCATTATAAAATGAGAGAATAAACTTCAAGGAAGTGTCATGATTTAGTTGCAGGTTTGGGACCATCCCATTTAGGAGTTTGCTTTATATATCTCATGAAATTGTGAAGCAATAGGAAATCATGTAGTAAGTGTTATTTGTAAATGTTTGAGTTGGATTTGCATAAAATGACAAATAAGCAAAATGCACATGGTTGTGAGTGTGTGATCTGTAATCTGGTTGAACCTTCAGTTCACTCTCCAATACTGATCTGCTCAGATCTGTAGAGAGTTTATTTTTGAGCCCTACCACCTGAAGTATATTTTGCAATGCATACATTTATCATTGATAATACTATAAAAAATTATGGCACCGTCATTAATCATGCCAATTGATATTATTTTTAGTTTAATTAGTCTCCAGATGAAACGGTAACAATAATACGCTCAATTTCATCAGCAACTTCTTTAATTGAGGGTCGATTCTGCCTCCTCTCGTCCAAACATGCTGCTGCCAGTAACCCAAAAGCCTTCATGCTATCCAATTCTATTTCACTATCTCCCTCTTTGAGCATAGGATCAATGGCATCCATTAATCTCTCTTGTTTTAAAATATTTCCAAAATAAACCACCAAGTTAACATCTTCTTCTTCTCTGTTGAAATCAACAGCCTTCTTTGAGGTCAGCAGCTCCACTAGCACAACTCCAAAGCTATATACATCACTCTTATCAGTCAACTGAAAGTTAATGTAATATTCAGGGTCAAGGTAACCTAATGTACCTTGTGCAAATGTTGTGACATGACTCGCATCATTCAAAGCAAGCCTAGATAGCCCAAAATCAGAAATTTTAGCGTCAAGCTTTTCATCTAATAAAATGTTGCTTGATTTTATGTCACGGTGGTAAATAGGCGGCGTAGCCAGTAAGTGAAGATATGCAATAGCTTGAGCCGTTTGGCGAGCAATATGAAGACGGTGATGCCATTTCAATGGTGGCCAATTGCCAGATTGGACTCTGTGAAGGCGATCAAAGAGGGTTCCATTAGGGACATACTCATAAACTAACAAAGGTTGCTCTACCTCAACACAACAGCCTAGGAGTTTTACTAGGCTGCGGTGGTTCAATTGGCAAAGAATTCGGACTTCATTGAGAATTTGATCGATGCCCTTCGTGTTTCCAAGCTTCGCACGCTTGACGGCTGTGATTGTTCCATCATCTAGAATGGCCTTGAAGACTTCACCGAAGCCTCCAGAGCCTAGGAGATTGCCAGCGGAAAAGTTGTTTGTTGCTTCTGTTATTTCTCTACTGCTGAAGATCCTGGCCAATCTGCCGCTGTTGTTGGCCCTGGAGATGTCCTTTTGCACCTTTGTTAAACTCACTTCTCTGTTGCTTTGATGAAAGTATTTGTAGAATTTTATCGTGGCGAGAACTGTTCCAAGTAGAAATGCACCCGCAGCTAAGCCTATGGGAAATTAAGTAACAAAATGTGCAAGCCTGATTTACCTTAAGCGTGATTTATCCCAGAAAACGAAAAGCAAGACTTAATTAAACATTACCTCCAATAACTGCGGTTTTAGGCTTTTTATGCTTGCAACCTTTTCCATGGGAACACTTCAGGCCTGCACAAAACGCAAAGTAAGGCATTTCAATTTCAGTAAAAAGCTTAAGCAAGTTAAAACAAAAGATTAAAAACTGGAGTTCGTGTATTTACTCACTCTTGCAAATTCCACTGATGGGATCCCATTGAAACCCGGCTTTGCACAAGCACCTTTTCTGTCCAGCACTTGCTGGATCCTGCAAACACATTGAATTCAATAAACCTTGACAATCCACCGGCAGCTTGCACGTTGGCTCTTGTGGCAACGCCCATTCTATCTTCACGCCAGGGTCAGGCCACTTACTAACTGGAAAGCTCAAGTCTAAATCCACAAAACTCTGATACGCTGCACACCTTTCTGCACGAACTCTGATCCTATATTCATTGATGGACCCGCCAGTCTTAAACCAACAGCATACTGGCAAAGCTCCACAAGCCGCTTTAGCTACGGGATTGTCCCTTATGTAGCTGTGACAAATGCTTGTTGATGAACAATTGAATGGTTTTTGCAACATTTCAATGCTGCAGTTCATTACCATGACAGTGTTGCTACTACTAATGTTGAAGGGAAGGTTGTTGTCAAGTTGTAGGCCTTGGCCTAGATAATCAGCTGCAATGCACTTGTTTTTTATGAGGCCAGGTGGACGAATGATTAGCGACTGGCTCAGCGGATTGATTGATGTGATCATATAAGAAGAACCATTGAGAGCATCAAACCATAACGTGCCTGCATTGCACCTAACTTTGTATGATTGATCACCACAGCCTGGTCCTGTACTGAGTGGATATGGTACTGGAATATGGCCACAGTTTGTACAACACTTTAAGGCCAAGATGCATACTGTGTATGATGAAAATATTTCCACAATGAACATCAAAAGTGGGGACATTCTGATTTCTATTGAGAGAAATAATGAGATCGAGCATTTGACATAAGCATTTGGCTTGTGATTAGACCATCTGAGTGGTTATATTTCTCTGTTTTAGCAGAATTTTCTAATTTCGTTCGGCAAAAAGTATATTTTAGTTCTAGTTATACTAAATAGATCGAAAAACTTGTCTCACATTTAATCTTGTGCACAGCACATGAAAAAGTTTGTTGGTTCCAATGCCTTAACGAAGGTGCCCTTGTGAATAAAATAGAGACGGAGCCAAATTTTTGCGCACACGGCGATATGCTCATGTTGGGAAGGCTTGTTAAGGTTTCCTAAAAACCAGACAACGTATTTTTGAAACATACTTATGTTCAGAAATGTGTGCATATGCTGGCATGTGCTTACGGGTAATATAATTTGATATAGATTCTTAATTCTGGTGAAAATTTTAAATTATAGAAACTATAGTTTTCAGAATCCAGAACGTCATATTTTTGTAGCATCACATGCCACATCGCTAGAGTGAGGGTTTATAAGATTGGAATGAACTATATAGATGCATTCTGGATTACATAGTCCTAGAAAAGATTTTGATGTGATGGGCTAAATGCCAAAAGCGGACAATTTCTACTTAATTTTAGGGTCTAGTATATTACAATTAGTATCCGAAATAGGCTCCCAACTTATAAGTGGATGGATTTTGATTTCGTTTTGATTTCTTCCATTCAGTTTCCTTACATACTCACAATAAAGTGAGGTTCCAAAAGAAAGCGACTGTATCATCCACATCGCTAGTGAGGGCCAAGGGTAGTCAACTATTTAGATGCATTTGGAGTTGTAAAGTCCTAAAACAAAATTCTAATGTGTTGTGTTTCCAAAATAGACAATATTTATTTATTCCTGCTATAATTTTCGTATGCACTTGAGTATTGCAGTACCTTCATATTAAAGAAAACATGTGAGCAAATGGATGATGAGTTAGTTGTCTCTGAATAATGTTGGATTAGGTAATCCAAAAGCTAACCTTGTTATACAAACTTTCCATATATTTATCCTTTTAGTGGACTGTCTTATTCTAAATTTGGGAAAGAAAATTAAGTTCCAACTGATAGATACATCATTTTTACAGCAGAGGTAATTGATTTTAGATTAATATGTCCTTCTCAGGCTTGGGATTTTGTAAGTGTCCAAACAAGAAAGAGATAAGAGCATGCTTATAAAACTTATCCAGATATATCCAGATAGTGATTGCTGAATCAAGTCTTGCACCAAAAACATTAATTGATGGCAGCTCCTCCCCAAATTCATGCAAGTCTTTTTCATTTCTAGGCAGCTTTGAAGATAGCTATAGTTGCAACATAAGATAGCCTCCTTGGCCACAGGGTCTTCATTTTATCAGCCAATACAAACTATCTAGTTCTTGCAGCCAATGTCAGTCTTAAACCAAGTTCAAACTTTATATTTTCTTTTGAATATGTGGCATGATTGTATTGAATCTACAAATATCTTGTGCACCAAGACTCTTTCTTAGGTTTTTCTCAAGGAGTGGTAACTTGTGACACGATCTGTCAATTTAAAATGAATACAATACAAAGTTAACATAATCGAATTGAAGTTTTAATATATACATAATTAATGGACAAGTTAAATTTATACTGTCCAAATTTAACCCTTCTAATTCTCTCATTTTCTCTCCATTTTTTTTTCTAGTTTTAAAAAAGTAAGGGCTGGGCAGAGCCAAATGAATTTTAACCCCCCACTTCTTTCAACATTCGAACTTAAGAAAGCTGCTTGTATAAAATTTCTGGAGGCCACAGATTCTCTCCTTTGTTTAAAGCATGAGGGTATCTTTGGTCGAAAAACTGCAAAATCTCTTATGACAGCCTTGTGAGGAGTAACTGAGCTCTATGAGACTATGACTTTGCGGGTAGCAATTGGAGCTCAGGCATGAGAGGGAATAATGAAAACAAATTCTTTCCCAAAAATGGGACTGATATGGCTCTTCAATATGTTATTCTTAAATTATTAAGGTTCAATTGCGTACAAGATTAGATCAATTCTTTTAATCATATTCAAGTGCTAGTATCTCTAGTGAGATACTGGCACTGATAGATATATTTCCATGTTAAGAAATTTTTTGCTCTGTTTTCTCTGTTCCAAAGATCCAAATTTTGCTTCTTTCAGAGTTTAAACTTTTGGCTCACTTATTTTACTTTTTTGAAAAAAAAAATTGTCTCAAAGGTACAACAAAAACTCAAAATGACATGACAACAAAAAACATAAATTCGATACACAATCTAACCACAATATATTAACTTCACATTTTTACAATACCATCAGAAATTAAACATGCGGTCCATTTTGGTTTTTCCGCACGCTTAATTTTTTTTCTTCATCGATCTTTCACACTAACAAAGTAATAACAACACAAAGCATATGGCCCCTTTGGTTTCCACATGCTTATTACTAAACACCACAAATAAGAAAAAATAACAATAATAATAGAAACCATGTATCATAACATTCTGAATACAATTACCACAAATCCATCACCATATTTGACAAATTCCAAGTTCCAGACCTTCAGCTTTCTTCAGGCATGTCACTGCAATATTTTAACATACAATCTTGATCGTCATGATGAATTGATGATCATGTAGCAACTCGACGAGTCGTGAAACGACAAACAGGAGATTGAACCCCAGTTGATAGAATAATCTTTGTAGAAGTCGCAGAATTTGGAGCCACGGACATGGAGCCATAATCATGTTGAAACAAATCAGATGTCTGAAATCGACCAGAATCTCCAGGGAGTCTCATGTAAGAAGCTGAAGGTGACTCACCATACCATGAGCCGAAACCCACCTGGTTTCCATTTTTGTATTGCATTATTGCTCTATAAACAAAAGGAATAAGGCCCTCCATTTGCTTTTTTGAAAGCTTGTGACTTGTGCTTGAATGACCCAAGGATGGTGGGAATTTGGTTTATAAGAGGGTGAGCGTGGTGACGTGGCGTAATGGGTAGGAGTCCACCTCTTCACGCGAACGCACGTAAGCTTCCCGACGAAGAGAGTACTTCAAAATTCAAATATATGTGCAAAAGCAAAACCCACACGAAGACCCTTGAAAGCTATAGCTAAACTGCAATACAATCCACCTAATCTCACTGTAATCTTATGTTGATTCACGTTTTTCTTATTTTTCAATTGATTTTTTTAAGGGTTAGTTCAAACTTAGGGAACTTTTTTAATACGATTGGTCGGTTTGTTAATTATTTATTGTCCCTTTTAAAAACTTTTTGCTGTGCATATTTTTCTTGCTAGCTTCATCATGGATTATTAAAATAATTAAATTTTTGTTGTGTTCTGTTTAGATGTGGTTTTAGAGTAAGATTTGTACTATTGTAGTATGATCAGTTGGTGGTGCATTTTCTGGGTGCGCCACATGTATCACTACAAGATCTAATCCTAATTAACAACACTATCAGGATCAGGATGTGATTGACTTAATTAGCTAGCCGAATTAAATTTTTAAAATTTCGATTTTTTTCTTTAAAATTATATGGAGAATCTTCCTGAAAATATTAACACTAGAAAACCGTTTGCTGGAAATTCCAAATCTTTGGTCACATTATCTTAATTATTATTGCTTTTCGTCAAGATCATAGCTGGATTCCATTAATATTTGTCGATCATATTCTTGAAATCCAGATGACCGGTTTTAGACTTATGCCGTACGCCGCATTTTATATGGAGGAGAAACTATGAACAATTGTTTTTTTAAATTTTTTCCCAAAAGAAATTTATTCTCTAGAAAGAAGAAGGAAGTATTTGTAGTTTGACTATTTTCTAAATATTGTATTTTAAAAAGGAATAAAGCTTAAAAGTTTCTACTTATACCTGAATGAATCTTTTGACATAACTCAAGAGCTTGATATATATATATATTACTATATCCAAATCTTAAATTGACTGGTCTACAAGCAAAACCCAAAGGGAAATAAAGAAGAGGGAAAAAGAAAAGAAAAAAGATTAAGATTAAAAGCCAAATTTTAGAAATGTTCTCAAGTTGGAATTCTCAAAAACCGTCCATTGTAATAACATATATTAATTCTTCCATATCTAATTTCTAAATCTAGTAGTCAAGGATGAAACTTAGCTGTAATTGAGGGAGATTATAGATAATCACAAAATTGATAAATGAGATGCACAGCATTATCCAAAAATTAAAGAATTAAGCCGTTGACATGCATGCTATTAATTGCTGGTTATACACTGCCTTGCTTGTTTCATCAAAAATAACTGCTCCAAATTTAATTAAATGTCTCAATCGTAGATGAAATCATTGTTGGCATCATCAAAATCGTCCAATTAACATTAATGTCCTTTTCTTAGTCCAATTAAAATTTTAGCTTCAAAGAAGAGATCGATGGTAATAAGTCCAAGTCCTAAGCAAAAGCAATAACCTGCGTGCGCGAGCCATTGTGTGTTTATTATTATTGTGTATGCAGGGTTAGGTGAAGCAAGTGGTGAATGGTGATGGTCGAAAGTTGTATTAATTTTGGCCTTGAACTTAGTTTGGGGAGGCAACAAAATTAAAAGAATTAATCAAGTTATGCGAATACAATATGGATCTTGGCACCATCAAGGCTCGTGTGTCGCACTCGCCAACTCCTTTTTATCAATTAATTTACCGAACCTTGGCAGATTCATAAAGAAAAGGAAAATTACAAACGTTCGCGGATGAACCCATTTAATTTTCTAGGGTGACTGATTAAAAAAGATAAAGATGAAGAACAAAATTCCAAATAATATGAATTTATTAATGAAAGATACAGAAAAACTAGTGTAAAAATACAATATAAGTAACCGAAAAAATTAGAAAGAGATTTTCAACTAAAGAATTAAGGTCTAAAATGAAGAAATTTAGGGACAGTCTATTATCCTGTAATAATACAAGAAACTATTATCTACAGTCATCTTGTGGAAACCTTCAAACGATATATTATGGAACCAAAACAAATAATTTAATCTCAGATTATGGGCCGATAAAGATGAAGATATTGTCCTACATCATTGGGATTTGATCAGTTCTCGCTACTCATTAACCCTATGATCGATCGTCTGACTATTTTTTTCAACTCGATCGATGGGTTTCATAATCACCACCTTATGAGTGTTCTAAACAATCAAACATATGAAGACCGATAATGTTCTTTGCGACAACTATAGGCCCTATCCTCAAAAGGCATTTTCGTTTACTATAATTTTCATTTGTCTTGTATTAATTTAAATGTTTGTTGTGGTTCTATTCAAATCCCGGGTTAAATCATTCTTTGACCGACTGACAATGGTCAGACAATAATATTCATTATAAAACTTTCAAATTCTATTGTCAATTTAGGTTCTTTAATGATCATGATTGTCCCACTTTGACCTCAATATTCTCCTTCTTCAAAATTACATTATACAGTATTGATAAAATATTAGCTCCACTGGCAATAGAATCCCCTTAAATAGCTTGACTGGATTTGCTCTCCAGTTTGAGTCGTAGGGAAGTCGCCTTTGTTGGGAGAACTCGTGCCTCTCGGTTCGAGCGGAAACTTCTAGTATGGGTTGTGGTACGAACTTAAAGGTGCCTTCCACAGTTAGGGCTCTCCCCAAAATACCTCGTGATCAAAATTAAAAAAAAATTACATTATACAGTTTTTGAATATATAGCTGTTAACAATTCAATGCTGAAGTATTAAAAATTGTTGAGACTTGGTGTTTTATTTTAATTAGTTTGAAATGTCATTAGAAAATTGATTATATATATACAAAATACCAATAAATAAAACCATTTCAGCAATTCAGCTGAATCACAGTGCATACAATACGTACCAATCAAAAGTTTCATTAGAACGCCTTTTACAATTTTCATTAAATGAAAATTACACTAAACATATAAAAACACATTCAGATTAAAATTAACAGGATATCAATACGTAAATGGTGAAACCCAAAAAGGAAAAAGTATGCAGACCACATAAATCAACATCAGTAATCCGATCAAATAAATAAAAAAAAAAAAGTGGTGCTCAGAAACTTGTTCTTGTCATGGCCCTGCGCTCAGCTGCCACTGCAGTTGCACTTCTAAAGTCGGTTTCGGGTCGAATATTTTCTTGGTCCTTCAGATAGTTGAATATCCTATAACAACAATAAATATGAAAATTGGGTACTTTTACAATAAGAGAATTTAAAGTAAGGGATAAGCTAAATGGTATATAAGAAAGCACATATTTCACTACACTAAAAAATAAAATATATTGAATTAGAATTTGTGTTTTCTTTTGTCTTTTTAACTTATTCAAATTCCTTTATTATAAAATTACTCTTAAAAAATATATTTCGGCAGTTAATTTAGTACTTAACAAAAATTTAGCTCTAACACATTAGATCCTTGTTATTATTTTTTTAAATAGAATTCATTTTTTTTATCATTAGTCATAGTAATCAACGTTGTATAACTTCAATTTAATGTTAAGCAACTAAAACCATGAATAAATTTAGTTGATAAATCTGTCTTTTTTTTTCTTCTTCTTCTTCTTCTTCTTTAACTATGCCGATACGTGTTGCATTGCATCAGTAGCTACTGTATAAAACTATAGAACTTGTATGTATGCAGATTGATTTGTTGTTGTTTTCAACAAACAGGAATTTGCTTGTACCATAGCCTACAAAAAGACATTTGATGTGTCCGAATGCCATCTGATTAATTAATCAGGTAAAAATTCTAAATGTTAATTAGTAACCATCAAACTTGGATTTTATTTTCATCATATTTCTCAAACTCCAATAATATAGTATTGACATATCTCCATCAATTTCTAGTACTCCAACAATCTCTATTCTTTTCAGCCTAGCGTATGCAGGAAGTAAGTTTCATTTGTACGTCAATAATCTTTTATACCATTTAAGCAATCTATCTACTTTAGAGAACCAACAATAGACCCTTCGCCTTAATCATTAAGAAATAGCAATGACTTAATTTTATAAATAACTTCAAGATTTACTGGTTAAAGCTTAATTTCAAGTAGATCAATAACTTATGGAGCCAGGGAAGCAAGGCCTCCTGCTTGTCCGTGTCTTGATGTTGAGACTTGTCCTGTATTCAATGCATGCAAGCCGTCATATATTGAATCTTATATTTCAAATCTAATCCAACCTAATCACTTATTGAATTTTATATAATCCAAACTAATAAAAAGTTAAATCCAATTTAATCAAATCTGATCAACATGATCAATCCAATTAAATTTAAAATTCACAAATAAAAATCACCAAGTGCTCTCCAGAATTCTAATTACTGACAATTGAAAAAAAAAATCAACCCTTTAATATTTCACGATTCATGTGTTTTATTATCATATGGTTGAAAAAAATACGATTTAAACTCGAATAGCGAAAGCAAACATTGGTTGCAACTTGCAACTTGTACTCTTTATTATTTATTGTACGTTTATAATTATATAAAATTAGGTTTTATTTTTTAAGAAAAATTATTTTTTTAGCAAGTTAAATATAAAAGGGATGTGTAGTTTTTTTCAAAAATAAAAATTAATTGGTTAGATTGGTTTATATTGGATTTTAACAGATAGATTCATAACCCAATTCAATAACATTACATTTTCTATTTTGCAATCTAATTCAATTTGATCAAAAGGTTAATCGGAAAAAAGTTGGATTGGTATCAATTAGTTTAATTAATTGATTTAAATTGAATTGATTAGTTTGATTTATTTGGATTGGATGTTGAACAGCCCTTGTCTTGGGCCTCTCGACTCCAAAGCTAGAGCACCCACATCAACCCTTGGATTTGACGCAAAGATAACTCATATTTTATCTGAACGATTGGGCCGAAGGCACATGGAGGCTAGACACAGCTATGGCCTGACCTAGCCCGAATAAAAAATCTTTAAAATCCTTAAGTTTTTAGTGTAGAACCAAGAATCCCGTTTCCACTATTTTCTCAAGTATATTCCTAAATCAATCTCTATTAAATAACTAAAATATCCTTCTTAGTTAAGCTACTCTTTAATTAGGATTCAGTTTTAAAATTTAATATTAGAAGAGTAATTATCACCTTAATTGAAGTTAAAGACTTACTTCATTATACATATGCACATGCAGACATACATGCGCACAAGTGCATGCGCGCACACACACCCGTATAAGTGAAACTCTTGATGACGCATTTCTTGATGCATATGTTTTTTTTTAACTTTTATATGGAAATATTGTAGTTGCCTTTTTACTGAAATTAATATGTATCATTTATCCTTCTAGTATTTTCATAATAGGCAAGAACTCTCTTAGCACTATAATTTTACAATATTATCTTTATTTTTAAATACACTTTTTTATTTGTATTTATTATTAAGTAAATAAATTATATAAACAAAAATTAAAATGAAAAATATAAATACTAGAAATAAGAAGTATAAGCTTCGGTGTGCATAAAAAATTAATAATAATATATTTTTCTTGTACTTTTTGTTATTTTAAAGCTTTTTTCTTATAATAAATATATATTTTATATTCTCAAGATAAAATATAAATGACCTATTTACTTCTGTTTTCCTTTAAATTTTTTATGCTATGAGATTATTGGCTATCATGAAAATAGAAAGAGGATAAATAGTATATATTGATTTCAGTAAAGGAAAAATTAAAGTTTTAAGTGGATTTTGGGTTGTAAGGAAATGGGACAAAACCTCACCAAAACAATAAATTTATTTTTTTGGGATCAGGGTACCTCACTTAACCGTAGTATAAGCATTGTTTTAAAATTCAAAAGAGATGAAAAAGAGTGGGAGAAGGCTGATAATGGAGAAAGGTTAGATATAAAATGTGGGAACTTTGAAAGGGTGTTTCCAAGCCTGCAAAACAAGGAAAATAGGTAAGAGGTGGAGCCGGGCAGCAACTGACAACCACACTCTGATGCTTAAGTCAATCACTTGAACTTTTTTATGAAGATTAGAGCTTGCAATCTCTCTTAAAATGGTGGCTTGACGTTGAAGAAGACCTCAGCCCACTAGTTTTATGTGTGTTTTTGTGATGAGTCTTAGAGTATGAGAGAGATAGAACATTTTTTGGCCTTTGTATAGTATAGTAGGTATCTTGCCACATGGCACATTTTTATTAGATATTTTTATTGTCCTCTTTGAAATTCTCATGACCTTTTTTCATTATGGCAGTTTTTAAGCCGTTAGAAGTATGTTTGAAGAGTAAGGAGCCGGTTTTTTGGCAAGCACTGTCGTTTAGTGTACATGACATACACTACAGGTGGTCCAAGGTTTCTTTTACAGAGGTTGTCTGTATTGTGGCAAGCGTGACAATTAAGGACCATTGTCCTTTGTGGGCTGCTTATGATTTTTTGCTGATATTACAATCAGTTGTCTCTCTTTTTTTTTTTGAAAAAATATTCTGGATTTGATTTCATCAAATCAAATATTCTATTAGGATATCACGTGTCATGGTCATTTTTAGATATTTTCTTCAATTCCTTGACTCTACCGTGGCGTACCATGTGTATCAATTTATTTATAGAGTATACCTGGTATAGGTCGAGTGCCCTATAAAGGTAACTTTTAGTCACCAAAACTTTTTCGTCGACAAGTGGCGCTTTATTTCTAATATTCTATTTATTCCCCCAAACAATTAATAATCTCCCTTTATTTATATGTACCGAACTACCGATAATCACACAATATATATCCATTAAATTTATAAATTAATCCCACCAGCTCAAAGATCTTGGGTCCAACCCGTATTGGGTAATAAACGTTGATGATGTGATGCCAATGTTCGGTGGGCGTTGGACATCTCTCTCAATCCAAAGACACACTATTATTATGCCTTGCATTTTGGCACTTGATACACGGCATTGCATGAATGTCTCCACCTTGACATCTTGAGGGTCTTGCTGATATACAAGTAACTTATAATTATTACTAATGGATCGACAACCTTTTTCTCGTTTCTTTCAAGACAGCTAAAATTTCGATCGACACATAAGATTTGTGACCTTTTCTTATCGAGAAACGCACGCGTGCATGTGCTCCAACTCCATTGAAACAGAATATTTGTCCATTTGTCTAATACGGGCATTGCTTGAATGCTATAAATTATAAGATACTCGTATTCCTTTGCTTATCTAAATCAAGTAGTATTGCATTGCCAGGTGCTAGAGGCTTCTTCCACTTCTCATCTTTATTTATGGTCCCAAAAGAAAATGCATGCAATACCTAGCTATCAGAGCCCGGTATGTAAAGAATAAAGATGGTTTTGCTGCAAAAGCTGTCTCGCTGTATTGTATATTGGACCATGAACTGAAAACACATATAGGCTATATATTGATAATTTGTTCCCGGAGAGCAATTAACTGATATCATTGTTAAAGCTTTCGGTTTCATTGTTTGGCCTCTTGCTTAAGAGTGGTAACTTAAAAGAAACTTGTTTTTGAATCTTCTCAAATCTTATTTATTGATTAACAAACGTCAGTTATTTGTGTGTTTGATAGGTTTGTATTTACATAGCAAACGCCTTAGACAAAATTTTGAATGTTAAAAGCTTAAATATTATTGGCTGGAGTAACTTTAGAACTTTTATTTGGGTGCGTGTTGTTACATTTGTAATTAGGGCAATGATATAGCTGTCAATTTTTTTTACACATGATTTATTCTTATTATTTTATACCTTTATTCAACAAAGTAATTTGTATAACAAAAAAAAATTGTCAACAATTAAAAAAAAAGAGTGTGTTAGATGCTTCTTATCAATATATATTGCAATGTAGGCAAATCTTTTGTATCTATTATTTAAAGAGTAATGATATAGTCACAAACTCTTGTACAAATTTATTTTGTACAAACTGATGTGGCAATATAAGATTGGTTGAATTAAATATCACTTAACCCACATGATTTTTTTTTATTATTTTATATTTTTTTTCAACCAATGAATTAATTCCACGTCAGTTTGTACAAAATAAATTTATACAAAATTTTGTGGATGTATCATTATTCTTCTTTGAAACCTCAACTAAATGAATTATTGTAGTTTGATACTATCGAAAGTGATATGATATGTTGATAATTCCTTCAATCGCTTGTTTTCTTCAGTTTGATTCTCAAAGATTAATTGGAAATGGTGACTAGTATTAGCTAGACATCAATGTGCCCTTTCTACCAATTTTAAGAATCAAATTTCCATTTTTTTTCTCTATTCGCAGACAAATTTTGGCTTCTTTTATTATTTAATATTTTTTTTCCCCACCAATAGCAAAGAATTGCAATAAATTATTTTTTTTCAGTTTTTTTTCTGTAATATGTTGTGGACAAAAATAAATAAATAAATTCAAATACAATCTAGTTCTTAAAAATGGACTCACGAGAATGGTCCATGGACCTCATTATGGGCCTAATAATGCGAGTCAGCTGCGCGTGAGCCGTGACCATTGAATGAAAGCGAAAAGAAAAAGAAACCTTTTATCAAAATAAAGCTTCAAAATTTGTCTCAGTTGATGACGTCAGAAGCCTTAATTTACACTCTACCTTCTGAGCCCCACCCTACCCTACCCCAATTGTTGGTTGCCCTTTTACTGTAAGATAGGCCCCAAATTGTTTTTGTGATGGTGAACCCTTCCCCTTTTCTTTTCTTTTCTTTTCTTTTTCCGCAATCGGTATAAGCTTTTGCTTTTTCACAAGATAGAACGATCCATGTCCCTTCATTTTTGTGGAATAGGGCCCTCTATCGATTTTATTAGTAGTATATGGATTAAATTTAATTTTTTATTTCGTTATTTATTAATTATTTATCAATTATTTATTTAATATATAATTATATTAAAAAAATTCTGATTTTATTTTAGTGTAAATAAAAATCATCCAGACTCACGCGAATTTTCAAAAAATGCCAATTAGTTTATTTGTGGTACCAATACCAAATTTGTTTCTCAAAATTTTTTCTAGCGAGTAGTCATATGAAATATTTGAGAAAAAAATTAAAAAAAATCTAAATATTGTTAAAACTTAAAACGAGAACTTACAAATTTTTTATATGTACATATCCAATTAATTTTCGAACTTTTTCATGCGACAAATGATACCAATCTCCTCCCTACAACGCCTTCATGCTTGCTTGCTTGCATGCATGCATGCTGCCGATCAGTAACAGGCCTAATTATGTGATTATGCGTCGTGATTAATCAAAATTTTTTTCCGACCCAAATTAACGAAATGATAGGGGGCGTGGTGTTTGTTCCACAGTTTCACTTCACCTCGTGATTCCAAAAATTGTACTCTGCAGAATTAAAGAAGGAAAGAAAAAAAGGTGCACGCTATGATTTATGAATGGGAAAGTAAAACGTGTGTGGCTCATAAGATCTAAGCCCCCACCACTCTCACTTGACTTTTCTATTGCCGCCTGCCCAGTGTCCAACGAACAAGAACAACAATTATCTTCTCACCTGTTTCTTTTGTCGGCCGTCACCCCTTTTTTTTTTTAATCTCTTCTCTGACATAAAACTATTTTTTTATTGGTCCGACTACAATAAAGATATTTGTTTACTGTTGATTACTTTGATAGTTAATAACTCTAAATGAAAAAGTGGTCTTTGCTTCGTTAGTTCGTATTGCTTAAGCCGACGAGCACTAACCAAATAATAAGAATAAGTCTCGGGGGAAACAGGAGCTGAGAGAAAATAAGAAGACAAACTAATAAAGTGTTGGTTTAATTGATAATAGAGTTTTTTTTAAGTGATTTGATTGAGTTTGTTTTTTAATTTAATAATTTGAGTCGTAGGAAAGTCATTTTTATTAGGAGAACTTATGTTTCTCAGTTTGAATAAAAATTTTTAATTTAGATTGTAGTACCCACTTAAAAATATTTTCTACAGTTGGAATCTTTTTCAAAATATCTTGTGTCAAAACTAAAAAAATGAAAAATAAAAAGACAACAGAAATGAGGGATTTGACGTTAAAATTTCACGTATTAATTTGTAGTAAACTTTTACATGTGGAACATTTCTTTTTGCTTTTTTAACATTATTTTGGTTTTATAGATTATAAACATAAAATGAGAAGAAGACGCAGTGAATAATAAAGAGAGTATGTGAAACTAATTAACTGAATTCTTCATCTTATATATATTTATATGGGAGTTCTCGATGCATATAATATCTATATATGATTGAGGGTGGTCATGACTGAAAATAACTTTTTTTTCCCCTTTTTACAAATAAATATGAATGCATGGCGTTGTGATGTTCATTCCTATAAAATATATTATACACAAATAAGGATACTAAACAAACCTTTGCTTCATATGTAACACAGGAGAAATATTTCATAAAAATCTTTGTAATCATTATAAAAGACACATAGAAAGTAATAGCATAAAATCTGGAAGTATCAATAGCCCCAGGGGTTAAAAAACAGGGTCAATTTTGTATGAAATCATTGTCCACTTTTATGTCTTTTAACTTTTCTTGCTAATATTAAAGTAATGCAACTTAATTAAGTACGTCGGCATTATTTTATTCTTTAGATCCCACTAAACTCTAGCCAGGTGGTCGAATTATCATCATCGTAAATTCAATTTAACTGGCTCCATGATTGATTTTGCTCAGTCACCACTGGCTTCATAATTCAACCATGAAATGAATCTCACGCAATGCCATATGCCGTATGTGATGAATTCTTAACTCGTTTAATTTTCTTCTCTCATTTCGGTTCAGTGGAATTATATGAAATCAAGCGTCATCTTACTAGAATCAAGTTATAAAAATAATGGTAGGTCAAAAAACTTTATGGGTTTCAAAATTTATATATATATATAGAGAGAGAGAGAGAGAAAATGAAAGATCATTATATATTTTGGCCATCTTTTAATAGAATTGAGCCATGTATGCAATGTATCCAACTCATTGCAATCACTTTCATTTGAGGTGGGTTTTGTTCGATTGAATTTTTCTTTTAAATTGACCTTTAACAGGTATGATGTCATGGTTGCTAAGCTCGCTAGTGCTCTTTCGTTTATCCCAAAAGAATGATTATGACTGGACCCCTAAGAAAAAAAATAAAAAGAACGAATAGAAGTCGAAGAAGAAGAAACCCTTGTTTAAATCCTTTTTATGTCAGCTCCAGTGCCTAACACTAAATGATAGATTGACAGATAAATAGATATGCTCTTTTCTGTAACAAATAACAATCGACTATATGAATACTATATACATAGCTGTCATATTCTATTTGATAAGAATACGTAAACTGATTTAATTTATAGTTATTTTGAGCCGTCTTTAGCCACCATCTTAATTATTTTTTGTATATCAAGTGGAGCAGAATCTGGGACCAATTTTACTGGTCTTTAATCACCCACTAGAGATGACAAATTGGGCATTTTAATATCAAGAGAAATGCATATTTGACTTGATTATTGAACGAGTGTAATAACTATATTAATTAACATTAATTTCAGCAGGGAATGGTCGGTCCAGTTATGTTTTGATCAACAACATCAATCGATGAAACTAATCACTATTTTTTTTTTCTAATTACAGCTCAAATTATGTGATCATCAATATTCGACACTTGTTGATAACTAATGTGAAATCGTGCGTCTTGCAAATAACAATTTAATATTTCAATTGGACGTGTAGTTAATTTAATCCAAATGGGTGAGTGGACCAGAAATATTAATTTAAGAGTAAATCTTGTTTTTGACATATTTATTACGTACAAAAACATTTTGTTTTAAAACGTTAATTTATGTATGTAGAAATACATTGAAAATATAAGACTGTAAATATTTTATATGATAGCTGTGATCCAGCGTTTTCAAGTAATTCTTTTTTTTTTTTCTCTTCTCCCACTCAAATTCGTATCATGCTAAATCATTTGAAATATTTTTGTGGCTGAAAGGTTCTCATTAGAAAAGAAATCTGTAAATATATAAAGGACGGTAATTAATTAAAGTTAATTAATAATTAATACACTCAGTCTTAATTTATTATATAGGCTTGTGAGTTGCAAAGTGCATTTAGAATTTTCTTTCATTATGGGAGAATGATACTTTGGACCCCATCGACAAGTTGTATTTCACCACTTAAGTACTTCCTCCTAAAATTTGTAATATCATTTCATCCGTGGTATAGAAATAATCATATAAAAAATACATTATTGAATAGTGTATGTAATGTTTTAATTAAAAAAAACTAATTTTAATTTATAGATGCCTCGGATAATTTATTTTTATGTGAAAAATTCATATTTATTCTCCAATAATGTGTTTATTTGTTGGGTGTGCTTTTTTTTTTAACTGTTTGAATACCACATATATGAAATGTGTTATTAAAACGCAAAGGGGATTCTTACTTTTTATTATTAAAATAGTTTTTCAATTGGCTAATGACTACTGTCTATGGTGGATATCGTTAGTTGTTTACTCATGAGGTAAAATTAAAAAATAAATTTTCACTAAAAAACCTAATATTTAACGCCAAATCTCTAATAAATTTAAGAACAATAATGATTTGAGAATTCCTAGAAACACAAATACATAAATAAGAAGCAATTGAGGATTGATGTCTAGCAATAAGGACTAAATGGAAGTTTAACTCCAAAACTGTATTAAATTTTTAGAACTGCCATAGTTATGCAATGACGTCAATTTCACATATAATGATTACATGGCCACGATCAAATTATATATGCATAAAAGGGTATCCAAAATAGAATCCTGAAGCAAAAATAGAGTCTTAATTTCAATAAGGCTTTAATTGAAATTAACATTTTCAGTTTTTCACTCATGACTTAGTTCATGTGCTGTCTGCCATTTTCCCCTTTTTTGGTTAATGACTAAAACAAATGTCACGTTTTAGATTATTCCGAAATCACATTCTATACTAAGCTGTCCCAAATTCCAAATTACCCCATAAGCTAAACATTTAATCTTGGTCTTGTTTTTAATCAATCCACTTTCAAAACGAGGAATTGATCCCCTTGTCAAAGTACAACGTTTGAAAAGGATTTGGTGGATATTATGCACTAAGTTAATATTGCGACAAATTATTAACATTGGCCCAAGGAAATGACATCTGTTTATAAATGTGAAAAAAAATTGCTTGTTTATGTGTAGGAAAAAAAAGGGAAAAAACTATAAAAAAAATAAAAATAACACTGGGGGAGCTAGATTAGGTCTAACCCTAAAATCAAACATAATATTTTCTGAAATATTTACTTTTGGAAAATAGTTTAACAACCAAAGTTGTTAAGAAGACGAAATCAAGTGCAAATTGTTGCCACATAAATTAATTAGAAGTAAACTAGTTCACTTCAAACCAAATAAAAAATATAAATCATTGCACCTAGTCATGTTTATTGTAATTAGATTCGATAGTTTACTCAATAATATCATATTTTTATGGTATCATGAAGTCATATGCTTGCTTATTAAGGCGAGGTACCTGCTTGTGTATGATTATTAATAAAATTATATTTATTTTGGTAATGATTGATTTGGTTACATTTGATGAAAGCCAAAAGCTTAAAATAATATTTTACTCATCATGGTCGACTATAAATATTTTCTTAAATTTTTTTACATACTTTTATAACACACGGCACAACTCATGGAAAAGATTGGTATATATTCATTAAAAAAAATGAAACTATTAAATACTTATTCGATTTATCCGATCTACTGGGTCGCTTCGTTGACAAATGTAACCTTATAAATTATAATCAAGAATTTCGTTAATAATAATTTTGTGATTTTGTCAATACAATTTTTCGTTTAACAATAAGGAAAACATGACACGTTCAACTTTCAATGTCAACTTTTTAATTTTATTAGTTCAAATATTTCTTATTAACATGACTTTTGGGCGGAATTGAGGTTAGGTAGCTGTAACTTAAAAACTACAGCACTAAAATATTTGAAAAACATTAACTGTTGTAACTTGTAAATTATATTGATATAATTTTTTATTTATATAATAAAAATCTATTATATTTTTAATAATTTTATTATAATTATTATTTAAAATTTATATTTATTATTAATTATTTTTAAAATAATTATAATTTAAAAATTACAATACCTCAATATCAAATGTGGCCTCGTGTGTTTTTATCCCCAGAGCAAAAAGAAATAGAAGAAAGAGTTCTGAGTACCACGTGGACCCAAAATTACAATGCAAGTCTGCAACCTTTGGGGTTTTTCTAAAATCCGACTTTGGACTCTTTTGGAGTTACATTGAGCATACACACAATAATTGTATATGGACAATTACCATTCACAAAGAGAACAAAAATGTATATGAACTGGGAACACTCAGATTCCTGACTTCTTCTAAAATCACGAATTATTGTATAATTTATAATTCCAGTCCTATTTAACAGTAAGGTTGGTCCGCATTAGTTTTAAATTACAACATTAAAGTTAGAGTTGACAAAATAGATTATTGAGTCATATTCATGTTATGTTAAATTTACGTTGACCTAAACACGATTTATTTAATAATTGTGTCAAACTGAGAATTAAACCCGACACAAAAAATAAATAAATTACCAAATAACTAATTTCATATCTATATATTTAACAAATATTTTATAGACACACACCCACATATACATACACCCAAGATATTACACATTTACATTATTAAAGTTTTTAAGAATATTTATGTAAATAATAATATATTTTACTATCATAAAACATACATGTGTACCAATATTGTACGCACTTACACTCTTAAAGTTCTAAACCTGTATAAAATTTTATAAATAAATCACTATATATATATATATATATATATATATCTACCATTCCAAAAAAAAAAGAGAGAGAGAGAGAGAGAGAGAGAATCATGTGCAATATTCAAGTTTTAATGACAAGAGCCTAGAAATTAATTTAATATATATATATAATTGTGTCATTGGTTGAGTAAATGAGTTAAGAACTTTAATATTAACTCGACATGGAAAAAAATCATGTCGGCCTAGACTTGGCCTATCTAATAAGCATGTCAAACTTGACGACGTATCCCCATTTATTCGTATCGTATTTGTGTTGGGTAAATGCGTCATGTCAAATTTTGCCAGCTCTAATTAAAGTGTTTGATAAATATTAACTATTGTAATTTAAAAGATAAGTTAATTTTATTTTAAACTTGTATGATAAAAAATATATAATATATTTCTTGTTTTTGTCAAAGTTATTATTTAAAAATTATATTTACTGTATATTATTAATTTTTATTATATAGTTATAGTTTTTTTTATCATACCAATTTTAGTTTAAAAATTATTACACTTCAATATTACTTAAAAGAATATAATAGGAATTGTTATAACAGACTTAAGTTTTAGGGTTGCTTCCTTATCGCTTTTATGAGGTAGTTTTGTCATCTACTGGGAATCATAAAAGGATGAGATAAGGCTTCCAACAAAGACACCCAGCTCAAGGGAAGCAAAGACATGATTGAACCATTTCTACATAATCTTCCAAAAATTACCTTGCATCTAAATAGGATGTTGTTGCATGCCGCGGTTCCAAAGGGACAAAAGGGCATGCCACCATTAGGAAGATTAGGCTGCACCTAATTCCCCTGGGAATCTTAGACAGCTGCTAGAAACATGCCACATGAAGGCCATCACGGTGTTCGATTCAAAAGGATCCTCGAATGAAGACGCACTGCATGTTAGCAAGCAATAGAAAATTTGGTTCCAAACGTTTGAAGAAGATGAAAATATATCAAAATGCCACTACTTGAGGAAGGAGGGCCGATAAGCTAATGCCACGTGTCTGAATAGACCAAAAACACTCTTAGTAAAAGAAAGATTTTCAGTTTAGGATAATAATAAGACATTTCCATTCTCTCTCTCAACTATTCATCATTTTCTTTGAGTTTTAGGACTTGCTAGTGAGGTCCTCTACACCTCTTATCATCTCAACTCTTTCTCTTTTCTTCAAGTTCACCATCTCATGGACTATCCTAAGAAGTTTAGAAAATTTATTTCTATTTAATGTTAGATTTATGTAGTCAATTTAAATAGTCTTATCATCTCAAAACAGTTTATTTATTTCTTAATTATCTTAGCAGAAGCCAAAAATGAACTAAAATAATGTATATGAATGTTTATAAGTTAAATATTTGATAAAGTAATTTTGATGACTTTTTTTTTTTCCGAAAAAAAACTCCTAGTATGAAAATTTTAATGCTATGTCTTAATTCTTAACGGCGTATCATCATGTTCAGGACTTTTCTGAAACATATTACAAATTATATCTTTCGTTGTAATATTTTAAAAATTGGGGATCACTATATATAATATTTTGTATCAAAGTTCTATAAATACGACGGGTCGGTTCCAGTTGTGAAACTAGTCTGGAAAGCATAGCAGTTTAGCTTTTCCTCCATTATCCATTCATCAAATGTCTACTGAGACAGACAAACAAACATGGAATCTAGCGAATTTGAACGTCGTTACATAGTCTGATCTTTAAAAGCATCTTCTCATTGTAGTGTGTTTCATCTCCACGTGCAATTACTGCGTTTAAAGTTGTTTATTGTGCTGTTTTAGCCACTTAAAGCAATTTTTGCTACTGGGTTTGCTTTTCTCAAGCTTCTAATCCTCTCTCTTGGTTAAACAAATAATCTTTTTGCTTACAATTCGATAGTAATGGAGGTGTCCATGGAAGGTTGCTATCTTTTATTCTAGTGCAATCTAGTACAAGCAACTACATTTTGGCTAGTGATAGTAGAATCTTTTGAAAGTGGAGTTGCTGGAAATGGGTTTGTTGCTTGTATGTTCGACGGGGCCACCAATAAAACGACGAGCTGGATTGAGGATAAAACAGGCGGGGAGAGGTTCATATCGTGGTAGCTAGAGAAAAGTTGTAGTGTTAATTTTTGGGTGAGTATCAGTTTGTTTTGTGTGTTAGTAGGCCTCGTTGTGTAATTTTTGTGGAGTTTCATTCGATGGGAACTACTGCTTTGAGGCAGTTGTTGAAGAGCTTTTGCTACAATTTGCCTTGGAATTATGCTGTGCTTTGGAAGCTGAAGCTCGAGGGTCAAATGTAAGTTGGCTGTTTTCAATTAATTTTGTAGTGCATATCCAAAAGCATGTTTGAATTTTATGCATAAACTGATCCATTTTTTTCTCCTTGACATGATATTTTGAGGCCGTTCGCTTTTAAGATATACAATTTTTGATGGCCTTATCAAAATGGTGTTGATTTTGAGGGCAAAGTGCTGTTAATACATACATTTTAACTTTTTTGTTTATTCTAGATTGGGTATGCTGTTACAGCTAGTGAATTTAAATAGGAAATAAGATTCTTTGTCAACTTTGGTAATTTGTATGTTCTTAATATTGGATTAAATCATCAATTGCAAGCATGTGCCTGATGCATCAAAAGTTAAGTGATGAAATTTCATGGTTGAAAATGCAGGATTAAAAACTGTTTTCTATATTATTAACCTTGTCAATTTAACTGTTGGGTTTCTATATGTACACTTATATCAATATTCTGATATGGGCTTTTCTAATTATCTATAAATTCGGTGCTTTTGGGAATTTATGAATTGGTTTCCTTATTATAGGATCCTGAGCTGGGAAGATGGGTACTGTGATCATCTAAAACCTAGAGAACCACTGGGAATAATGTCAGAAGACATTTACCATAAGGGTGCCAATGAATTATTTTCTACACGCAGTGAAACAAGTGCAGGTGATGGTGGTTTTGAGGGATATTCAATTGGACTGATGTTGGCTAACATGTCACATCTTCAGTATGCCTTGGGAGAGGGGTATATTCTTGTTCTTGACCTTTATAATTCTTATCCTAGTTTAGTTATTCCTGTTAAGCTTGGGCCTCTGAAGGTGATATCCTTGTACATCCTTCCACACTGCTAAAATTATTATTGATAATATTTCAAACAGTTACTGCTGCTTCAATATTAGTAACTTGAATCTGTTATTTAATCATGAAAAAGAGTCAGGGACATAATATCCTTATCGGTAAATTTGGGTTTCCATAATCCATCAGGGTTGTTGGCGAGGTGGCAAATGCGGGTACTCATTTCTGGGTGTCGTATGATGATGTTTCCACCACCAAAGTAAATTCTAAGTTAGTTCCGAAGGTGATTTTCTAATCATTATTGCTTCAATTTAGCAGAAAGTTGACTAAAGTTCTGCAACTACTGAGGAGAATACATGCTCATATGCAATTCTTTCTATTGACAGTGTCCAGATGAATGGTTACTTCAGTTGGCTTCAGGTATCAAGGTAACTTGAACCTGCATATGGCTTACAGGCCGTATTTCATATATCTACTCCACCAAGCTTTGTGTATAAGCACACGTTTGTTTGCTCATGTCTATGCTGTGTGGGCATGCATTAGGCACATTTGGCAAATTGCCTCCCCGAACTTTATATATATAAACTCATGCACGTCAAAAGTTTGTTGACTGTTTGTAATGCTATGCAGACTATCTTGTTGGTTCCTGTACTTCCACATGGAGTTGTGCAGCTTGGCTCATTGCAAGTGGTGCGTATTTTTTTTAGACTTTATGTATTAGCTGTAATGGTCATTTTTGCTTTCTAGATGGGCATTCTATTACTTACTGTTGTGGAATTGGAGCTTATGCTTTATTTATCTTGTCAGTATTCTACAATAGTAGTCTTTGAGAATTATTGTGTGCTTTAGATATATGCCAAAACTGTTTCATAATAATTTCTCATGCTTAGGTGTATCGATGGTGCATTTAGTTAATATATTTTTATCCATTTAAGGATATTCTCTCCTTTTGTGTGCACGTGTGCCTCCATGAGCGTGCTTCTGTTAGTATCTATCATTTTCTTCTTCCTGCCAACAGATTGCAGAAGACGTGGCAGTAGTAGCAGGTATCAAAGATAGATTCATTCAAAATGCCTGGAGAAACACTGTACTGTCTATCTTAAACAGGGATATCCGAACAAAATCATCATCAACACTAACATCTGGGCTCATGGATAGCTTAGATGAACCATCAGCTTCTACCATTAGCCAATTGAAATCAGAAGATTCAGATGCTGTTGACAGTGTCAAGCCAAATAAAGGTTTGGTTTCAACTTTCGACCCCATTTTGCCAGTGGAAACTCTTCAAGATGCACTAAGGGGATCTGTGAAGGACCTGTCAGGAACTTTCCGAAGTGAGAGTGAAAATAAGATTGCTGTTCCATCACTTGGTCTCAGTGAAGCATCAAAGTCACAAGGTCATTCCTTATTTGCTGGCCAGTGGGAGACGATGGAGAGTAAGTTTTTTGGTTTGTCTTGTCTGGAAGAAGAATTACAGGCATATTCACAATGTGACAAATACAATTTGGAATTATTAGGAGAATTCAGTGGTGGAGCTATGTCTTGTCACCCTGCATCAATGGAACAACCATTTCAGCATGAGATCTGTAACAATATAGATCATAGCTCAGCCATTTTCCTTAACTTTCCCAAAGATTGTGAGTTACACAAAGCACTTGGACCAGCATTTCAGAGACACACCAGTGATTACTTGGGGGACTCATATCACTTGGTTGATAACATATGTAACAGCTCAAGTTTGATTTGCAAAAGAGATTTCACCTATGGAATTGAGCCCTCTGTCAAAGGCAGTGATGCAGATTTGTTGGAAGCTGTTGTTACCAGTGTACGTAGGGGTACATATGGTTCCTCTGATTTATACAATGGTGTCAACTCATCTTTAATTTCGTTAGAAAAATTTGTAACTCTGTCTCCACCACAAAGCCACTCTGAGGATAGTGCCTCGGCAGGGGTTGATTCAATTCCACAGAGTAAAGTAATATCTACATCTCTTTCCGGGAACAAAAGTGAATTTACACCAACTTCTTCTTTCAAGAATGCAATGGGAACATTTATTGACACAGAGCAGTTTGGAAAAGAGCCCGACAGCCTGCAGCCTAGGAAGGGAATGAAGCTGTCTAATGCAAACAAAAGGAGGACTAAACCTGGTGATAACCAAAAACCAAGACCGAGGGATAGGCAATTGATCCAGGACCGGATTAAGGAATTGCGTGAACTTGTTCCAAATGGTGTGAAGGTCAGTGCTTACTTTATGTTATGTGTTATTTCCTTTTTGCAATTTTTTCAGTTTGTAATTTTTCAGTGGTTATGTATTCACTAAATCTATTTTCTGCGGTGAAAAATTCAGTGTAGCATAGATTGCCTCTTAGGTCGAACCATTGAGCACATGCTGTACTTAAGAAGTGTAACCAATCAGGCTGAGAAGTTGAACCAGTGGGTGCACCGTGAGGTATGACCTCAAAAACTAGTCCATATTTCTTCTTGTTTTTTCTCAATCACTTCTCTGGCAACTTATTTGCAAGGCTAACATGTTAAGTATTTACTGAGCTATAGGCTTAGCACGGTGGTTGTCAGCCATGGAGACAGGTCTCTTAAAAACTCTTTGTTTACACCATAGACAGTATTCATGAAGCAAATAAGAATCAGATTCTTAAGATCTTCCTAATTGTGGCACGAGCCACTGCATTTCTACTTCCACTCAATGAAAAAGATAGGATTCTTGTGGCCTACCCAGAGTGAGATATGGATCTGGGTGTGGAAGCGTATCTCGCAATCTTAATTTGGACGAAAGGATTTCTGGGATAAACATGATTAGTAATGTGTTTATCTACAACTTATTTGACACCACACAACTACAAAAACAGAAAACAATAAGCACGAAAAAAAATCAGAAACCTCTTCCAAGTTAGTTGGGCACCGGTTGAAAAATATCATATTCATTGTGCCCTAATGAACCGGATGGCATATTTTAAAATTCCTAGCTTATTTTGTTAGGTCACTATGATCCAGCTGGAATTGCATGGTGTACCTTCGGTCACAAGGACTACCCTTTGTTATTATTGGGTTTGTCCTGTGATAGGGAGTTGTTTCTTCTTGAACTTAGGATATAATTACCAATTTTGTATGTGGTAGTGCTGAACTAGAATGCATTGTTTACAGGTAGCTGCCCGTAAGGATTTAAGATCATCTGAAACCAACGACAGTAAACAAAACGGCACCACTTGGGCTTTTGAAGTTGGAAATGAGCTCCTTGCCTGTCCCATAGTTGTCGAAGATCTTTCATACCCGGGACACATGCTCATCGAGGTTGGTCCTTTGATCTCGATATTCCGCAATCATATTGATTGTAAATTTCTAGTGCTAATTGCCCAGCCACATTCAATACAGATGCTATGCAACGAGCAGAGTCTATACCTTGAGATTGCACAGGTCATAGGGAGCTTAGAGTTAACCATCCTGAAAGGTGTCATGGAAAACCGCTGTAATAATACATGGGCTCATTTCATCGTTGAGGTATCATTTTCATTCAGAGATTTTTTGTGGGAACCAATCATGATCAGAGTCTAATTTGAGACATTGACACATATGCAGACTTCCAAAGGCTTTCACAGAACGGAGATTTTCTGGCCTCTTATGCACCTGTTGCAGCGCAAAAGAAAACCCATTTCAAGCAAGATTTGAAAATGCCAACATTCATAGAAGGCCATCCAGAGACAATTCAAGAACAATTCCAATATGTTAAGACAACTTATCATTAGTGAACAGTGGAATGAGAAACCTATTATCTTTTGTATCAGTAGAACGATTTGTTTTGTGTACGGACTGGTGAAGTTTTGACTTTTGATTGGTGTGCTGTACTGTTGATTAAGAACTATTTCTAAGCAAATAGAGACACAGGCTCGCTTCCTTACACAGCATAGCCAATGTCTACATTGTACATGACAAAGTAACGTACATAAAAGAACATAGGCAAATCAAAAGAAGGGGGCCCCTATCCTAACAAAATTGGACTCTTTGTTCAGACAATCAGATTTGTGTTGTTTCGGCCAGAAGTAGTGTGTGCCACCAACCACATGCGATGTTTCTGGGCAGGAAACCATGAATGGGTACTAAAGAAGGAATGTTGCGGTCTATGGAGTCACCCAGACCCAGCTGCATCACAAGGTAAAGTACAGATCAATTTGCTGGCGAGATAAAAAGTAAACTTTTATTCTGTATATATGCAGCAAAAGAAAGCATGAATTATGAATTTGCGATCAGGAAATCCAGTAAGCATACCTGCCCATATTTATTCCATCCCCAGCTAAGCACTTGGCCATCCTCTTCAATAACCACAAACAAAAAGCAGTGTCAGAAATAAGTGTTTGAGAGCATGACCACATTTTATTCTTCTGCATGGTGTTTATTTCACTTTCTTGTAAAATCTATTCAACGAAACTAATCAAATTTCACTGATACAAGTAATTGAGTCCATGCAAACTTCTACTGCTCTAATCTTGTAACAAGCGCTATGTTATCACCCAAAATTTCAGTGCCAATGAGATAATCACAAAAAGATGTAGTATAATAGAAAAAAGAGCATTCATTGTATTGTAGTAAAAAAGATGCATCTGAAATACAAGCATTCATAAAATATGTGGAATTAAAATATCCCAGTGTCTAACACCCTAAACAGAGTTGAGGCAGAGGAGGGAAAAAGGAAAACAAAGATCTATAAAAAAAAAGTCATCAGCTTAATTCTTCAAATTTTGTAGGCATATGCTAAGGTCTATTTCATCCTCAACCCGAAAACTATCTAGACCTTGTGCACTGTCTGGCTATCAATAATACTGTGATAGATTCATACCTGTAAGCACAGCACTATGTCGAGCCCCACAAGATACTACTTTTGCATGCTTACTTTCCAAAATTGGAGTTTCCAAAAGCTTAGGTACAGTCTGAGGCAGATATACATAACCCTTAGTTAATATCATAAGTGTCGACAGATAGTGTCTCTTTGTGAAATTATAATGCCAATTAGACTGGTGAATCTCTACTGATTAACAATGATCTGAAGGAATCTACTGGTTTTGGCAACTAACACTGATCTGCTGACATGTACATTCCACTACTGCTAGTACCCGGGGGGGGGGGGGGGGGGGGGGGGGGGTTAATTTTATGCAGATTATAGATGCAATTAGCTGGCTAGAATCGATAGACCATAGCGTGTGGCATATACCTCAGCTTGATCAACACCAGTTCCCAACTGTCCAAACTGATTTCCACCGAAGACATACACACGACCCTCCACTGAGATACACACGGTATGCCACAGTCCAGCGGCAATTTGTTCTACTTGAATACCCATTAAAGAGGACGCATAAGATGGTCTCAGCTGATCATTCGTACTTCCATGTCCACACTACTCACATAAATGTCAGAAGAGACAACTTTAGTCAGGACAACTGAAAATCTATAAAACACGCAGTACAAACTATCTGGATTAAAATGCAGATGCATTATCCCAATTGCACAAAAGAAAGAAGAAAGTTCTCTTCCATACAAATTGTATGTGGACATCTTTTTCTGAGAATCCAATCAACCCTAAGTATCAGCTCTAGTGAAGCATGGAATATAAGGGCCACAATAAATACGAACAATGCAGTTTCTGGGTGCTAGTACCTACATTTTTATATAGAGTCATATCCAGATGTTGGGCTCTCTTAAGAATTACTCAACCTAAGCAGTTATATAAAAAAAAAATAAAAAAGGCTCAGTGAAACTGTATGCAAAAATGAGTGCTATCAATCATTCAACAAAAGCCAATACTAGCTCACCTGCCCATAAAGTCCCCAGCCAAAAGTAAGAAGTGCTCCCGCATCTACAAAATAAGAAAATTAAGGGACCAATCAGACTATATTAAAATCAACAACTAGTTAAGAAACTTCACCACTATTATCAAACACATTCTAGAAAGCAACAATTTGCTAACCAATGGTAGTGATCCATCTAGCGAGCTATGGGATAAGACATATCTGAAGTAAATCATATTAACATCGCTACGTGGAATAGCATAGCTCATGACCATAACAGACCAATCCAGTAAAATTGTTCTTCAGGTTTAAAATGATTTCCAGCATTTTGGTGACTAAAAAATCAGCCATCAAATGCTGACCTGTTACTACAGCACTATGCCGACCGCCACACGCAATTTCTTTCACATAACTTCTGCCAACTCTTCCACATGAGTTCACACTCCCTTGACGAACCAGCAAAGGCCTATCCTTTCCAGAAGCAGCATGCTCGAGGCAAGGTATGAGATGAGGAGTTGGCACCATTTTTATTCGGGAACCCAAACCTAGCTGCCCTTCGCCTCCATAGCCCCAACCCCACACCTGTCCCATATCTGAAACTTTGGTAAAAACATGATGCATCAGGAATCTTGCTTTACATCAAAAATCTTCCAATAGCTTCGTACTTCCTATAACCTACAAAACTATGTAGTGTGACCACGAAGAAATACCGGAAAATATTAAGCGTTTGGGCCCTGCAGACTCAAGGCTTTTACCTGAAAGTATTAAAGTATGGCGTCCACCAGCAGCAACCTTGGTGATCTTTACTCCAGGGTTTAGAGTTACAAGACAAGGGGACAATGTGAAAAATTCATCACCAGATGCTGGGTTCTCAGACTCTTCTCTTACTGATGATGTTTTTCTTCGCTTTACAACTTCCTCTCCGGCCCTCTTGTCAGACGGAGGTGCTATCCCAACAGTTACATTCAAGGCATGAGATTTTGGGCCAACCATGAATATTTTAACCATCATAAGTTCATAACATTAGTTTGAAATAATCGGAAAGGCCAACTTCTCAATTTTCCTTGAGATCCCAGGGGTTAAAACAAAAGTTAAAACAAAAAAAGAAAATTTACCTTGCTCAGTTGGCAATGCACTTTGCTTCCCAGTGGAGTCCTTTTGGAAGCTTCCTGCACTACCAAAATCACGGGTGACTTTTGCCGAGGGAACACATTCTCTCCAGCCCCATGTGTATACTTCCCCTGCTTCTGCATATTGAAAAATGACATAGCATTACTTGAAACCTGTTCAAACAAGAAACAGATCTGGAAACAGAATTTGTGCACTAAATCTACTAAAAAATCCCATCAAGATTAGAATAAAGCCATTACTTAACTAGCTTAAAAATGCATGCTGTCATCAAATTATTGCTAAATTCCTATATATACTGCTGAAAGAACAAAACTGGCAATCCTCAAATATGTTTATAGAGATGTTGAATAGTACAAAACTAAATCAACTTGTCAAAGGCAAAGAAAGTGTTTGTTTTCTCTAATCTGCATTCTTTCTTCTAGTTCAGGAATCTCGTTAAAGAAAGTACCTGTAACTGAGACACAGTGAGCCCAACCAGCAGCTGCCTTCACTACTGAAGCCTCAGTAGGAAGAGGAAAAGGTTCTGGAGTTTCCTTAATAATGTGCCACAAAAGGAGGACGCTTAATCAATTTAAATGAAATTACAAAATTCAATCTTTAACATATTAGAAGATCACTGCATTACCCCATGCTTCCCTGAAGTCAAATAGCTTTGACCTTCATCATCCGCCGAACCCCACGTTATCAGCTTCCCAGATTCTAAAATTCAAAATCAACACCGGTCAATATTCGCAAATAAATCCCAAAAAAAAAAAAGGGAAGACAGAAGTTGAAGTTGAAGTTAAAATTTGGGACCTGAAGTGGCCAGAGCGAATCCACAGCCACCTCCACAAACGTCCTTCCACGAGTCACCGCCACATAGGCGGGCCGGAATCGGAGAGAGGATCGGCGATTTCTCCGGCGAGGTTCCGGGGAGGTATCCCCACATATACACGACAGTCTCTTTACATTCCTCCATTTTCTCATTCTGTTCTCTTTTACTTCCATTCATTTCCGTTAAAACGATAGAATTTTGGGAAAATCACCAGCAAATAAAATCTCAAGGCTTCAATATCGAGTCTTGTTGTTTCTTTGGCTGAGATTTGCGTTTACAAGAGAACTAAAATAAACGGTAAATGAGAATCTTGATGCCTTTAAAAAAAAAAAAAATTAAGATTAAGATTAAGATTAAACAAATATACGGGGCGTATCAATTACAAGGATATGGCGTATGCCACGTCGGACGCCACATATTTATCAGGACACGTGGCGGGATCACGACCGCGTTTCTTGATTATTCCTTCTACTCCACGAGTCCGCTGGAACTTTCTGGAAGATCAAGGTTAGACTTGGACCTTCCTCGTTCTCAATGCTTCTTTGTCTAGTTGTTGACACGTGGAGGGCCAACAGCGGAACTTCTTTATTTAATATTTTAATCTTATGATTTGATTTCGTTAAGTAATTTTTTGTTTATCGTTTCTCAATGTGCCGGTGCTCGGTGCGTGGCTGAATAAAGGCCGTTAGATTTAATTCGTCGTCTCTTAAACAATTACCCAATGGACATTTCGGCTTGTATGCGTATGATCCACGTATTTATTTCTCCCTACGAATTCGTATAACGAAAGAATTAAGAAAGAAACATACAAATAAAATAATCAGCCTTTTTTCCGGAAAACAAAATGTGAAATTTACGTCTTTGCTTGTTAATAGTACCAGCAAGTTAACGAACTTCCGAAATGCCAGCTAGGAGGCTTCCAAATATTTTATTTGTTGTCAAGTGAAAGCCAAACAAGAAGTTGCTTATGCGTCCAAGTAGCAGTAATCGCTCTAAACTAGTTGAATTAGTGAGAGAGCAAAGGAAGCCTAAATCATCCCCTCTCCTACTCCCAAGATTTGTTGGATGTAATTAAGCTTTTCCAGCTTTTCCGAATAAGGCACATTCCCTGTTTGTTTGTTTACAAAGCTTGAAATATTTCCAACTTGGAGGTAATTTGGTTAACGGCAAAGCTGAACGAATGGATATTGAGGAGGACGACTGCCAAATCCATGGGAAGGGTCCGGTGTATTTAGTTGCTTCCGAAATCAAGAGTTGTAAGGGAAGAGATATCGAAGATTGAGTCAGAAAGAGTACCAGACAGCACATGTTTCCACTCAGCCCCAGAAACATAAGATTCCTCAGACGGCGTAAAGAATCAGGTCCCCATCCAAATTATTACGGGTCAGCAAAAGTCCATTAATGGATTAGATGTTCCCTAAGAAGATGGTATGCTTCCTGGCAATCTGTTGACATATGAAGAGAGAATTTCAATTTTTGACAAGGAGCCAATTTGTGAAGGAATTTTGCCAACCAATTGGTTACGGAATAGCTCCGTCCTGACAAGGTTCGAGCAACCAAATATATTAGCAGGAATTTTCCCACCAATTGAGTGGTTAAGATTCAGCTCTTCCAATCTCCGTAAACAACCAAGGCGGTGACTCTCTGGTGCAATCTATGACTAAATGTAACACCATGCCACTGGCAAAAGTGGATGGATTCATTCCATGAGCCTTAAGCCCCAAGAGGGTCATCGATGATCATGGACTTGAATTGAAGCAGGGCTAGTTGTCGATCGGTCTCATTCCTGGGAACCGGAGATTCAGGAACGAACAGTAGGCTAAGGCACAATACAAGGACAATGAGCACAGCAAGAAAATTCCAAGACCCTCTTATGCCGTATTGAATGGAATAGTTTTCATCTCTCGGTAGCTGGAATAGGATAGAGTAGGTTTGTCAAAAATTTGAGGTTCAAGATTTTATATGTGTGTGTGTGTGTGAAAATTACTAGCGTTCTGCCATTTATATTCTCTCCTATCGCGAAGTGCAGGTCAGAACCTCTTAACTGGTACTCATAGACTTCAAAATTTTGGCCAGAAGCATGACTTTCTTCAAACTTTTGACTTCATGAAATTACCATTTTTATCAAGTGCACATGGTAATCAGTTTCAATTACTTGAAGGTAAAGGGAACAATGTTGTTCCACTTGTTCTCTGGCCGATAGCTTAGCCAAAAAGATATGTTCTTTGTCGATTGCCGTGCCGTGTTTCAACTCTTCACAAAAAGTGATTGATGGGGAGGAACATGCAAGAAAATGATACCTGTTAACTCTCCGCCTCTCTGAGGCGAATCTAGCAAAAATAACCCCAAATAAATTCGCCTCTTTTTTACCTAGGCGTTAGGCATCATATTTCTTGGTTTGCTAGCCAGCTATTGTGTTTCTTTGATACGTTCATACTTGTTGATTTATGGAGTACATTTGTTGAACTAAAAGGACTCAGCGGAATCTCTTAATTTGGAAATTTATTATTTATCAAAGATGGAAAGGTGCAAAATTCAGGACAATGATGACAATCTAAGCAACAAAATAGTCATACGGAATCTTCTCTTTTTGAAAGAGTGCTTATTAGAATGGTATACATAACAGTGAAGACCTTAAATTGCACTAAAATCCAGTGATAGAATATCCTCCATCAGCACAAATAACCTGTCCGGTGACATATGAAGCAGCTGGGAAGCATAAGAATGCTACCACCGACGAAACCTCGTTAGGTCCTCCAGGACGGGGGATAGGAGTACGGAGTATCAAGCGATTTGCTTGTTCCAGGAACGTAGAATCGTTCTAAAAGAACAGAAAATTAATAGTTAACATAAGCTATTAGGCACCATTTCTTCCAAATGCAAGAGATTTGCTTACTCAGAAGATATAAGCAATTGGCACTACCTAATTTGACATAATGGGGTGCCTTGGACTTTCAATCCTGTGAATTTTTTCTATATATGTATGCTCTATTAGTTGCAAATAAAGGATTATGTGTAACATGATTTCCATAGTAATTGTATGCTAAAACTTAGGAGGATAATATTTTAATGGGTGTTTTTAATTAGATGGATGGAATGAGGAAAATAAAACAAAAAGATACAGCAATCACAGAAAAGGGTGAAGGGAATGAGTTCATCCTTCTAAGTTATTAACGAGTGAAGTTCTAATGATCCATGGTGCAACTGAATTCACACGAATTTTGTACTTTGCCCACTCGCATGCCAAGTTCTTTGTGAGTTCATTCATCGCCCCTGAAGTACAGCAGACTATTCAGTTAGTATCTAAAAGACTTTCTTGAAACTAGATTTTAGAAATATATATATATATATATATATATATATTGAACTTTACCTTTACTCGATGCATAGATGGAACACATAGGTAAAGCAATAACGCCTGCAACTGAGGATATAAACATGTTGTTTCCGTTTCCTGGCGCTTTTAAGAGTGGATGTGCCAGTTAAGACAGATGATAAGAAGACTCGAAATTGGTGGTCATTATAGTTGAGAAATCGTCCTTGGTAAATTCTGTGGCTTCCTTAGGAATGTTGGTTCCAGCATTGTTGACCTGATAAAATGATCATCAGTAATAGAACAGTTCTTTAGTGTGGAGAAGCTAAATAGACTACAGAGTTGCAACCTTGTTGACTTAGAAAGCGAAGCAGTCCTTACAAAAAAATTTTAATTTCCTAAACCATCTCATATTATATTCTCATATGATGTCAGATTCTTATTCCTTTGTCTATCTTAACTATCTAATTCACTGGTTTTGATCCTGATTCTTGTCATTTTTTCTACCATTTTATGGGGGACAAGGTCCAAAATGTATGTAATTCCAATTATGATCGCTTTTGCTTTAGTATCAATTTAGCACTGGTATTTATCTAGAAAAAAAAAATTTACTATGGGAACAGGATACACCTTCACAACATATGATCTTACAGTTAAAAAAAAAAAATGGTAGCATCATATATTCTGGATAAAATATCATTTTTCATCAATTGATGTCATGATTCTTGACAAATAAAGTTCTTTGTGAACATGGCAGCTGTAGAACTTACTAGGATGTTGAGCTTGCCGTCAAACAGAGAAGAGATAGTCTCTATCAGCTTCTCCCGCTGAGCTCTAACTTTAAGGTGACATACAGAGCCACTTACTTTAAGCCCCATACTCTTCCCATTCTTGAACTCTTTGATTGACTTCGGCTTCGTTACGGGAACATGTATGAACTATTGCTCCAAATGCTGCTAGTTCTTTTACTACAGCATATCTGATCAATCAATTCATTAAAAACATAAATAGTAACAAAAGGACATATAATAATATTGAATTAGGAGAGGAAAATTGAAGCAAAGAAGAGAAAGCACAAACCCGACGCCTTTGGTACCACCTGTGACAAGGGCTGTCATATCCTTGAGAGACCACCTTTGGCCTCTACAATCAGACATGATTTTTTTCGATCAATTGTATGCAAATGCAACTATTCCTCTCTTATAAAAAATACTTGATAAATGTAAATGCTTAGAGCAAGTAATGATAGCTGAAGTGGAAGGTAATTGTACACTCCACTGACTTGACAATTATTAATATTATAATTTTTCTTTACCAACTGTTCGTTGAACCATTGGATTAATTTAATGGCTAAAATTTGACATTGGTAATTTACATGAACCATTGGATTAATGTAGTGGTTTACATTAGAAATTCTTTAAAAATATCAACATCCTCTTCTTCCACGTGCTTAAAATTTGAGCTAAAGTTTTTTTTTCAATCTTTAAAAACTTTTTTTAAGTTAAAAAATAAAAAAAATAAAAAAATTAATAAAAAGGTTTTTGAAATTAAAAAAATATTTTGGCCAATTAAAAAATTATACCAAATAAGAATGAAGTGAATGACTGTTTTTAAACATTATTTAATTTTATTTATTTAATTATAATGAAATTACGAGTAAAAACATCACATAATAGTGTCGTTCATGGCAGTATCGTTCATTGATTTATGTTTAAATTATCTCATTAATGATGATATTTTAAATTAAAATAATTAACACAATAATTACTGGTTAGTTACAAATTATTTAAAATATAAATTTAATACTCTAATTTTGTAAGCATATTTTTTGCACCTGTCAGAGTCCACAAAGCGTGGTGAAAGAAAGTGGGAGCCGCAAGGCAAATTCAAGAGAGTGGGCCGTGTTTCTTTCTTTTGACAAAACTGAGAGAGTCGGACGAAGCATTTATTGCCTTGAAATTTGCGGGCTTGCGTCTTTTGTTTTGGTGCCGCTTTCGCTGAATGTTGAAGTCGAAATTGTTGATTTATGAAGCCATTATTTGGCTATGCAGTTCATATTAAATAATCCAAATCACAAAGAATGTGGGGCTTGGCTGAGGAAAAAATTATTGAAAACGTGATTGTAACTATTTTTTTCCTTTAATAAAATTTTCTCTAATCATTTTTTTTAAAAACTGTCGTAGTTTTTTTTTTAGATTTAGGATTTTTTACGTAATTTTGTATTGTGTGATTGATATTATTTATCATTCAACTTTTTTTATTTCTCATGTAGTTCACATAAGTCTTGTGAAGATCTTTGGAAGGAACAGGGATTTTTCCAACACTAGCTCCATCACAAGGTTTGAGCAACCGGATATATTAGCAGGATTTTCCCATCATGTTTGAATTGTTGTTAAGATTTAGCTCATCCAATCTCCGTAAACAACCCAATTTCTGAAGGCATTTCATGGATGAAGCTCTTGTTTTGGGGATGTAGTTCTTTTAGAAAGCTCAAATTTCCAATGTAAGGTGATACAGAACCTAAGAGTTTAAGAGACCGAAAGTCCAAGACTCTGGTGGTGCCTACCTGCCTACCACTACATGCAAGACCTTGCCAACGGCAAAAGTGGAGGGATTTATTCCATGAGCCTAAAACCCCAAAGTCATCAATAATCATTGGCTTGAATAGAAGCAGAAGCGGGCTAGGCGGTCTGTCTCATTCCTGGCAGCTGTAGAAGCCCTTACACCAAGCACTTCAGGAACAGCCACCAGTAAGCAAAAGCCGAATACAGAGACAGCGTGCACAGCAAGAAAAGACCTAGACACCGTCATTACCCATATTGACTGACAAATTTTTATCTCTCAGTAACTGGTATGAGGTCTGGTTGGTTTGTCAAAAATTTGAGGTTGAAGATTATATGTTAACTTAACAGTGCCCCACCATTTATATTAGGGTTTGCCTACCTCACGTTTATTATCATTTCTCTCTCTTGCTGCAGAGCGGCGGATAGACCCTCTTAACTGGTGACCATAGACTTCAAATTTTGGCCGTTTATTATTCGTAGACCTTTGATATTGACGGGAGCATGATTTTATCAAAACTCGTGACTTTATGAAATTTCTGTTTTTAACAAGTCGATTCCACATGGTTATCAGCTTCAATTACTTGATTATAATTCATTAGGGAACAATTTTTTTGTACTTGTTCTATCACCGACAGCTTAACCAATAAGATAAATTCTTTATAGATTGCCATGCCGTGTTTTCAACAATTCACAATAAGTGATTGATGGGGAAGAAGGAGAAACAAAATAATGTATAGGAATAGCTAACTTGTGATGAAATGCATAAATGTTATAACTGTTGATGATCAAAGTGATGTAAGCAGGTATTAACTTTGGGGTGAATCTAGCCAAAACAACCCAAATAAATTCATATTATTTTAATCTGAGCATCAGATATCATACTGTTGGATTTTAGTAGCTGATAGATTCGTATTTCTTGTCGATTCATGGAGTACATTTCTTGATCTAAAAGGATTCAGAGGAGTCTTTTAAATTGGAAATTTATTATTTATCAAAGATGGAAGGTTGCAAAATTCAGGACAATTGACAATGTAAACAACTCAAAAGTAACACAGAATCTTCTTTATTTAAAAAGAGCTTATTAGAATGGCACACAAGACAGTGAAGACGTTCCAAAGATAGTTTTCGCTGCCTGTGGGGCTAAAACCCAGTGATAGAGTATCCACCGTCAACACAAATAACCTGCCCGGTGACATATGAAGCAGCTGGGAAGCATAGGAATGCCACCACCGATGAAACCTCAGTAGGTTCTCCAGGTCGGGGGATAGGAGTACGGAGTATCATGCGATTTGCTTGTTCCAGAAACGTAGATTCTTTCTGAAAGAATAGAAAATTAATAGTTAATACAAGCTGTTAAGCACTATTTCTTCCAAATGCAAGAGATTTGCATACTAAGAGATACAAGCAAGCGGCACTGCCGACTTTGACATAATGGGGTGCTTTGGAATTCTAGTCCTGTGAATTTTTTCTTTATATATTTATGCTTTATTGGTTGGAAATAAAGGATTATATTTGACATGATTTCCATAGTAATTGTATGCTAAAACTTAGGAGCATAATACTTTAATGGGTCTTTTTAATTAGATAGATGGAATGAGGAAAATATAACATAGATATATAGCAAATCTTAGAAAAGGGTGAAGGGAATGGGTATACACCAATACTTTATCAATGAGTGGGGTTCTAATGATCCATGGTGCAACTGAATTCACACGAATTTTGTCTTTTGCCCACTCGCATGCCAAGTTCTTTGTGAGTTGATTCATCGCCCCTGGAGTACAGAGGACTATTTAGCATTTAAAAGACTTCCTTGGAGCTAGATATTAAAAGAAAATATTGGACTGTACCTTTACTCGATGCTGCGATGGAACACATTGGTATAGCAATAACGCCTGCAACAGAGGATATAAATATGATGTTTCCATTTCCTGATGATTTTAAGAGGGGGTGTGCAAGTTGAGACAGATGATAAGCAGACTCAAAATTGGTAGTCATTATAGTTGAGAAATCCTCCTCGGTAAATTCTGTGGTTTCCTTAGGTATGAAGGTTCCAGCATTGTTAATCTGAGAAAATGATCTTCAGTAATAAAGCGTTCTTGAGTTTGAAGAAGCAAAAGACACATTAGAGTTGCAACCTTATTACTCACATAAGCAGAGAGAAACTTTGAAATTGAAGCAGTTTTTGGAAAAATAATTTTACTTCCTAATCTATCTAATGTATACTCCCGTATGGTCCCCGGCTTTTAACAAAAAATTTGCTTTGTGAATATGGCAGCTGTGCAGAACTTACAAGGATGTTGAGCTTGCCATCAAACTGAGACGAGACAGTCTCCATCAGCTTCTCTCGCTGAGCTAGAATTTTCAGGTCACATGCATTGCCACTCACTTGAAGCCCCTTACTCTTCCATTCTTGAATTCTTTGATTGAGCTCTGTTTCATTACGGGAACATGTATGAACTATTGCTCCAAATGCTGCTAGTTCTTCTACTACGGCATATCTGATCAATCGGTTCATTAACAACTTATATTTTAACAAAAAAAATAGAATAGAATTGGATTGATACAGGAAAATTAAGGCAAAGAAGAGAAAGCACAAACCCGATCCCTTTGGTTCCACCTGTGACAAGGGCGGTCATACCCTTGAGAGACCATCTTTTCTCTCTAAAATCTGACATTTTTTTCCCCCTATTGGTTAGAAGGCCAAAAAGCAACAATTCCTATCTTATCTAAAATACCTGGATAGTTTTGGATGGCAAGTTATAGTGGCGGAGGGTCTTGCTGTGTTACTGTTGTCTGCAACTAACAACTGCAATGAAATAACAACTTAATTTATATGAGCTCGCCACGTGTGTTAAGGAAGGATCAGTAATGAGATGACAACTTGTAATTTCCAGTGATGTGTTTATAATTTATTTATTATTTTAATATTTTCATAATTTAATTTTATGTTTTATTATATTAATTTTATTTTTATTTTTATGTTTTATTATTTTAGGTACAATATGGGATTAAAGAAGAATAAATTAAAATATTCCGGAAGAAATTCACTTAAAAAAGAAAAGAAATAAAGAGAATTAATTACAACAAATCACAAAGAATTTAATTTAATTAATCATTAAGCATGCATGCAACACGTGGAGGAAGCATTGAAGAATTCATTTACAAAGAGAATATGGCATGCAACACGTGGAGGGGCTTTTGCTTTTAATTCTCATTGGCTTAGGAATGAAATAGGCGGTTGGGCTTTTGTTTTTAATTATTTTCATTTAAGGATTCGTGGGTTGAATTTGCAATCATTTTCCTTTAAGGATTTGGAAGAAACCACAACATTATAAAAGAGAAGAAAGGCAGCCGCATAAGAATAATGGCAGCCAAGAGAAAATAAAGAGAAGAGCAGCGGCTGCAAGTTTGGAGCAAAACCGAGAGCAGCAGGAATAATTTAGAACAGAAGGAAGACGCATTAATTCTTAAGTTTTTCTTTTCTTCTTCTCTATTATCTTGCTTGAATGTTTCTAATTAAATTAATGAATTCTCTTTATATTTCTATGAACTAATTTATTTTACTAGGACTACGATGTAGCCTAACTATAAAGATTTAATTCCATAAATCTATGTTATTTTTAATTAATTATTCCATGATTGAGTGTTCATTATTGTGCTTAATGCTTTTAAATATCTGGCCAATATTGAAATGATTTGAGGATACATAACGAGACTGAGAGGAGATTTATGTATTTTTGCTCTGTGTAATGGATGTCATGAATTGAACGAAAGACAGATATGTGCCAACGTGATTCATACAGTTTTATCTAAGAATTTCCATAGAACTTAATGAATCTTTGCATATTTAAATTCACATAGAGATATAGTGGGTAGATATGTGGAGATATTTTTTATATTACTCGAGAGAGGATATTGAATAAATTAGGGAAATTCACTATCAACATGGGTAATAAACTTTAATAGCATAGATAGAGGATTAAATTGGATTGGTTATGGTGAAATCGAATGTCCTAGTGTTTTAATCTCTTGGTGATTTCTATTACTGTTTGCGTCTTCATTTAATTTTTAATTATTTTATTTTATTTAACTTTAATCTAAATTCGCTTAATCGATTGTTCAAATAAAGCAGGGTTATAATAATTTCAGCAACTAATAGGATATACAATCTTTGTGGAATGATACTCTACTCTTCATTATATTACTTGTGCCAACTAGTACACTTGCTAATTTACGCAACATCCAACACACATTTTATGCTACTTTTTTTTATAAACGAGAAACGGAAATATATTTTGTCAAATAAATAGTTTTTTACTGTAGTAATCTCATCGGTAATCTTGAGACTAGGTAGGCATGTGTCGGACGACAGATAAATTAATTTTAAAATATATTTGACATTCCATGTTATCTCATGATGTAAAATCACAAACTAATATTTTTTTAATATGTGTCAATAATTTTTAAATTTAAAAATTAGTTTATTAAAAGTCAAACAATTCCCTCATTTTCTTTCTCTTTGCTTTGATTTCAAAAATTCCTCTTCCCTCTTCCAAATTCCACGAACAAGAAAAAAACCAAGAAACATTAATTTATTAGTAATTACAAAAATAATAAATTGAATAAAGTGTCCTTGCAAATCTTTGGTAATAATTTTTGACCTGGGAAGCAAAAGGAGCATCAAAGAAAGATCAATTTTAGATTTGGAAAGTGAACTAAGACCATAGGATATTGTACTTCAAACATTTGCAAAGTGAATTGTTGATGCCGAAAAATGATCTCAACAAATAAATTTATTTTCGTGCAAAAAATAATGCGAATTGAACCTATGTAGCGAGTTGAATATGAATTTTTCAACCTGTCACTCATAGAAAACGGTAGGCCTCATCAGTGGGGTTTCGTTGAGAACTCTCTGTTGCTAAAGTAAGATTTAGATAAAGAAATCATACATCCCAATGTAAATCATAGTGCTATCCAGCTATCATAGAAAAGGTCTAGAATCCCCCCTTCCTCCACCTTATCTCTCCCCCAAATAGTTGGCCATCTACTCCTTTTTATGTGGTAATAGAACCATCTAACTCTTTAATTTTAGGGTTAATATGCCACCACTAACAGTTTAATTTAGGTAAAATGGCCTATCAACATGAATTTAGACCATTCACCAATTTTTATTCTTAGTTTTTGCCACCGCCTATTTGTTTTGAGTAATGATACAACCACAAACTCTTGTACAAACTTATTTTGTACAAACTGATGTGGCATGATAAGATTGGTTGAATTAAATATCACTTGGCCCACATGATTTATTTTTATTAATTTATATTTTCATTTAACTAATAAATTAATGCCACGTCAATTTGTACAAAATAAGTTTCTACAAGAATTTGTGGCTGTATCATTACTCATTTGTTTTATATACTGCGAAACCAGTTAGGACATTGATGTTGATTTTTTTTTTTTGTGGTAATTGTTTGATTCTTTATTTCTTAATGGGAAAACATGAGTCACGGTTATCTAAATTACTTGTGAATTCTGAAATTATTGTAAGTAAAATATGTATGTTTTATCCTTTGGTAAACATGCTCTCATGAGTGGAACTCTATTTTGAATTTTCAATTAATAATATTGTAGGGAAGGCATCTGAAAGAGAATCATTTATAGGGTACGGCTATGGTGCCCTAGAGACACAATACCCCCACTTTTTGTCTTTTGTGGAAAATTACAGTTAGCTCCTTACTCTAACCCTTAAAATTGCTCTTCAAAGTTAAAATGCATTTTCATCTAAAATTTTTTATTCCTAAACTATCCTCATGAATACATTTCTACATTCAAATAGTCTTATCCTTTAATTTTAGTTTACCACCGACGAAACGTCATTAGGTTCTCCAGGACAGGGGATAGGAGTACGGAGTATCAAGCGATTTTCTTGTTCCAAAAATGTAGAATCATTCTAAAAGAACAGAAAATTAATAGTTAACACAAGCTATTAAGCACAATTTCTTCCAAATGCAAAAGATTTGCTTACTCAGAAGATATAAGCAATTGGCACTACCTATTTTGACATAATGGGGTGTCTTGGACTTTCAATCCTGTGAATTTTTTTCTATATATGTATGCTCTATTAGTTGGAAATAAAGGATTATATGTAACATGATTTCCATAGTAATTGTATGCTAAAACTTAGGAGCATCATACTTTAATGGGTGTTTTTAATTAGATAGATGGAATGGGGAAAATAGAACAAAAAGATATAGCAATCACAAAAAAGGGTGGAGGTAATACTATAGAGGTAGTAAAAAATACCCGTCCAGTTTGGATCCGGATCGTACCTAGGCGTTGTGGGCCGGGTATTACTTGGCTCGAGAATGAAGTCGGGTCTTGGGTATCACTTAATAAACCCAGAACCCGAATTTTATTAAAAGAATTATAATATATTATTATTTTAAATATTTATATTTATTTGACTCATTTATTTTATATATATATAAAATTTTAAACACTTCAAGTTTATATTTTCATGTCAAATTTTATTGAAATAAATTTAAAACTTATAAAATTACCAAAAAATAAAAAAATATACGCATAAAATATTAAAAAAATATAAAACTCGGGTACCCGAATTAAAACCGAGCTCGGACCTGAACCCAAACCCAGACCCAGACCGATTGCATTCGGACAAGGTCCGGTCATTGCAATACCCGGACCCAGCCCAAAATTTTGCCATCCCTAGAATGCTATATACTACTATGTTATCAATGAGTGGAGTTCTAATGATCCATGGTGCAACTGAATTCACACGAATTTTGTCCTTTGCCCACTCGCATGCCAAGTTCTTTGTGAGTTCATTTATCGCCCCTGAAGTACAGAAGACTATTCAGTCAGTATCTAAAAGACTTTCTTGAAACTAGATTTTAAGAGAAAATACTGAACTGTACCTTTACTCGATGCACAGATGGAAGATAGAGGTAAAGCAATAACGCCTGCAACAGAGGATATAAATATGATGTTTCCATTTCCTGACGCTTTTAAGAGTGGGTGTGCAAGTCGAGACAGATGATAAGCAGACTCGAAATTGGTAGTCATTATAGTTGAGAAATCCGCCATGGTAAATTCTGTGGCTTCTTTAGGAATGCTGGTTCCAGCATTGTTAACCTGATAAAATGATCATCAGTAACCAAGAAGTTCCTCAGTGCGGAGAAGCTACAGAGTTGCAACTTGTTGACTTAGAAAGTGAAGCAGTCCTTATAAAAATTATTTTATTTCCTAAACCATCTCTTATTATATTCTAGTGTGAAGTCAGCTTCTTATTCCTTAGTCTATCTTAACTATCTAATTCATTGGTTTTGATCCTAATTCTTGTCATTTTTTCTGCCATTTTAAGTGGGACAAGGTCCAAAATATATGTAGTTCCAATTATGATCGCTTTTGCTTTAGTATCAATTTAGTCCTGATATATATCTAGAAATTTTTTTTTTACTACGGCAACAGGATACACGTTCACACCATATGATCTTACAGTTAAAAAAAAAATTATAGCATCACATATTCTGGATAAAATATCATTTTTCATCAATTGATGTCATGATTCTTGACAAATAAAGTTCTTTGTGAACATGGCAGCTGTAGAACTTACTAGGATGTTGAGCTTGCCGTCAAACAGAGAAGAGATAGTCTCCATCAGCTTCTCCCGCTGAGCTCTAACTTTAAGGTGACATACAGAGCCACTTACTCTAAGCCCCGTACTCTCCCATTCTTGAACTCTTTGATTGAGTTCGGCTTCGTTACGGGAACATGTATGAACTATTGCTCCAAATGCTGCTAGTTCTTTTACTAGAGCATATCTGATCAATCAATTCATTAACAACATAAATAGTAACAAAAGGACATGTAATAATATTGAATTAGGAGAGGAAAATTGAAGCAAAGAAGAGAAAGCACAAACCCGACGCCTTTGGTACTACCTGTGACAAGGGCTGTCATATCTTTGAGAGACCACCTTTGGCCTCTACAATCGGACATGTTTTTTTCGGATCGATTATATGCAAATGCAAGTATTCCTCTCTTATAAAAATAGTTGATAAATGTAAGTGCTTAGAGCAATAATGATAGCGGAAGTGGAAGATAATTGTACACTCCACTAACTTGACTATTATTACTTTATTATTTTTCTTTACCGACTGTTGTTGAACCATTGGATTAATTTCATGGCTAAAATCTGACATTGGTAATTTACATGAACTATTCGATTAATGTGGTGGTTTACATTAGAAATTCTTTAAAAATGATCAATAACCTCTTTTCTCAAGTGTTTAAAATTTGAGCTTTCTAGTAAATTTTTTTTTTTTCAATCTTCAAAAACTCTTTTCAAGTTAAAAGATAAAAATAATAGTTAAAAATTAATAAAAAATATTTTCGATATTAAAAAATATTTTTGGCCAGTTTAAAAAGTTATAACAAATAAGAATGAAGTGAATAGTGGTGTTTAAAAGCATTATTTACTTTTATTTGTGCTTCCAATTTTTACAGGAGGAAGAAAAGCCAGTGATTGGTTTCTTCTTCGCAGAGCTCGACATGAAGCAGTACCAGCCTGCCTCATTCAGGCTACTCCTCAGCTGGTACAAGTGCTTTACCTCAACAAGAGAGGGCTCCTCCAATCCACACTTATCCCATAGCACGAACATAGCCGAGAGGACCATCCACCCATTTGGATATAACTAACCTGGGGCCAGGTGCATACCACCCAGTATCTTGGCAAAATAAAGCTGAAGGGGCAGCCGAGCTCCTAATTTGAAACTCTCCAGGTGCATTGTTACGTACCCTTTCGGAGGCCGACTAGGAATATCGCCTTTCCCAGGAACCACAAGAATAACATCATCAGGAATGTTATAGAGATTCCTAAGCTTGAATAGATCGTCTGAGGTGGTAGCACAGGCTATGAAGTCAATAGGGTAAGAATCCGCCTCCACCCTATGGCTAAGGTTTCTCTTCTTGGGGGGTCGGCTCGGATCGAAACTACTCCCCTTGCCATCATCTATTTCTTCAGGGGCCTCAGTCTCACCAGAGCTTCGATTCTCACCCGAGCCTGACGCAAGGCCACCTCTATTTCCTACAAGCTCTAATTCAAGGGGGTGAAGAGGCTATGGGACACGGGTACTCAGGGGCATCCCTATGACTAGAGAGACCTACATCGCAAGTGGAGTGTAGAGGGTCACTGGGTCCAAACAAATGGGGGTATGAATCATCTACCTCTTCATCACTCTCAACCACAATCTTTTTTCCCCTTTGATTAGACATATCGAAGTTTAAAAAAGGAGAGCACAAAAATCCAAGAGTGTGGATACAAAAGGCACAAATACATAACCCACAATACAAAACCCAATTAACAACAACCAGAGAAAGGGTCGAAGGCTATACCTAAAATAGACTGGCACTGATGATGTTGCGGTGATAGAGAAAAGACCGAGCAAAATGGAGATCTCAGACATAGAAAATGTGAGCAAAATTCGAAGAAGTTATTTTACGATGGAAAAGCAAATAAGCAAAGCAAAAATGATTTTAACTTAGGGATTTAAAGTGAAAAGGAGGAAGTGGAAACGTTTGAGTGATAGGACTGCCAACTCATTCACCGTATATCAAGGATGGATAGCCCGTCGTTTCAAATTTTAAATACGAAGAGTCTGGAATTGCACGTCAATAATAGGTATAAGAGGTCAGACGAAACACAAGCCCAGACGTATAATGGACATGCTCATAAAGGCCCATGCTTAGGTTAGAATCTTCCCAGATGAAAAATACCATATGTCCATCCTAGTAAACGGAAGACTAGATGAGAAGTTCCCTGGTTTGGTGAGATTCAACCATCAAGTTTCTACTCTCAACTCGTTTCACTCACACGATTAGAAACTAGGGGACTGGTGTTAAGTAAATAAGAACACCAGCTCGGCCATGCCATCTTTCCCACGCCAGCATGGATCACCTCGGTCAAATTGTACGAGTAGAATACTATGAACTAAGGCCAACCGGGGATGAGTGTTAGCCAGAGGAATGTACCGACCAGAGACATGTACCGAGTAGATACCCACTCCCCAAAGTTCGGGAACACGATCTCACGAAATTACGATAGTTGCGTTATGCCCAGAACCATTGAGAGAGACACGGTGTCCCACGTTTATCAGCAATGTAGCAGTTAGAGTCCCATGAGGAGTTACTACTACCCGAAATAAGAGGAGATGAAAGGCAAATGCAAACGTGGGACAACAGCTATAAAAGAAAAAGAAATAAATGAAGAAAGGGACAGAAAAAATAAGAGAGAGGGAAAATTCTTCTGAAATATAACCAGACTACTTATTAGCAAACACTGTGAGCCAGTTTTAAGCGAATTACCGAATCTTAGTTACATTGTTTTCCCATAAACATCTTAGTTACATTCTCTGATCAATTTCTATGAGCGCAGGTTTAGAGGAAGAAGGAAGGGTTATTCCAACTCCCGAGACTAGAACAATTGTTGAGGCAAGAAGAAATCAATATCCACATTGGTGAGTACGTAAGCGTTGGTAAAAAGATCTGGTCGGGCAAAGGGCGAGCAGATTTCAGCATCAACAGTGGTCGGGTTCAATTACTTGATAATAATAGAACAATTTTGTTCCACATGTTCTATGGTCAACAACTTTTTGAAAAAGATATGTTCTTTATGGACTGCCGTGCCGTGTTCCAATTTCTCACAATAAGCAATTGATGGGGAATAACAAGAAGGAAAATGATACCAATTAACTCTGCGCCTCTCTGGTGTGAATCTGGCCAAAATAACCCAAATGACTTCATCTCCTTTTTAATTTAGGCATCAATGATGTATGGTGGGTGTGTATTACGAGTGGGGTATCCTTTGGAGGTCATAATTTGGACTATAGTTGTTCGTTTCCAACATATAATCTATCATTTTAAAACTTGCGATAAGATGAATCTAAAACAAAATAGTTCGTGTCATTTTATCCTAGAGTCAAGCTGAAAATTCTACTTTTTTTTTCTGATTGTTTTTGAGTTTTAAGATTTTTTCTTCTTCTTCTAGGATTTTTTTAAAACTCAAGCCATTCATCTTTGTCAATTTTGTGTGCCACCGAAATGAAAATAAGCACTCCTTATTTAACTTTTTCAACACTTAAAACCCTACTTTTGTATTATTGAAAATCATTCAATAAACTCATTATTTAAAAACCTTGTTTCTTCTGTTAATCTACTTTCAATGTTTCCGTTTCGTCAATCAGATATCATGTTTCTTGACTAATGAGCCTTTGGTCCAATGGGAGAACCCTTGCACTTACAATAATGAGTGCAAGGGTTCGATTCTCCATAAAAGTATTTATAAGGCTTGTTTACAATTCTTCCTTAATTATCAAATAATTGAGTGGAGTTAGTCTATTCCTCAAGAAATGCGTGTGGAGTGGACAATTCTCGAATATTTGAGAGGGTTTGAAGAATTTGGACAGCACTTCAGAAGAGTACATGCCACGAAGAAAGTCCCAATTGTAGAATCTGTTTGTAAATATTAATTACAATACCTACAGTCCTGTATAACAGTATTTAAAAAAAAAGATATTATGTTTCTTGTTTAATTGACTAGCAATTGTGTTTCTTGGATATGTTCATACTTGGTGATTTATTGTCATGCATTGCTTGGAAAAAAAAAAACAGCCAGCATGGGTCATTAATTTTGCGCGACCAAGCTACATGCTTCATCATTTTAGCTGCCTGCTTCATGCCTTCACCGCTTCTCCACATGTCGGCTTCACTTCTTGCTTGCCATGCACATTCCACTTGCTTGCTTGAGGCAGTGTTAATGTTTATATATAAATTTTGACAGTTGCCTCATTTTATCAATAGGAGCACCGAGAACTAAAAAAAAAGGAAACCGAGAGAAAAGAGAAGAAAAAAAGAAGAAAAAGAAAAGAAAAGAAATAAGAAGAAAGGAAAGAAAGCCAGAGTGTGAAGGAAAAGAAAAATAAATAATAAAAATACTGGAATTGAAATTGGATAGTTAGAATTATATCTATAGGATCAATGGGTAATGGATTTATGAAATTTAAAAATAATTTAATTTACCTCCTACGTATAAGTTTTTATATCACTTCTAACCGTTAATTTTTTAATACTGTATTTTAGGAGAAATTCAAGAATTCATAAAACAACAAGAGCCCCAACAAACTTCAGATTGAAGCAAGATCTGTGAGTGGATATTATTATTACTATTATGTATTATGTGCAACATTTATTTTGATATTTGGATTTAATACCATGTTATGATACCATGTATGAATATTATATATTTGATTGAGTTACGCGATGTGATTATGAGTCACCACATATGTACCATTCCCCGTAGACTCTGCGCATGCGTATTGAGAGTTATGTTACTCTACCCATACCAGATAGTTTAATTACGCTGGGTATTGAGAGACTTTTCCCCATTTTACTTAGGCGATGATGATCCCAACGAGTATTGAGGATATTTTCCCCTAAGTACTATTAGGTGCAGTTTTGTCATGTATGTATATATAAATTCCATGTTTGTTGATGTGTGATATTGAGTGTGGAGTTATGTCATATGATTATGTATAAGCATTAGTTCACTACTTTAATAATAATATTATTATAATATATAATTACATCCACTCACTGAGCTGCAAGCTTTCTATTTTCTTATTTATCCCCTTTCTTTTAGGATTTCGCACGATTTCGTGCATATCAGTTCTAGACAATCGAGGTTGAGCCACGAGATGCATTACTAAATGTCTTGCATTTTGAGCACTTTTATGTTGCTTATTATTATTATTATTATTTTTATATATATAAATTTTTAGTAAGTTTTGAATGGGTATTTTCGAATGAGACACAGAAGTTGTTATGTGCTTATATTAGAAATCATATATATATATTTTCATGATAAATTTGTGCTATAAGTTTTAGTTATTAGCCCACATAATTCGCCTCGGATCCGACATATAGGTTGGGGCGGGTCGTGTTATTTATAGAGTACATTTTGTTGAACTAAAAGGAATTATAGGAGTCTTTTTGTTTGAAATTTATTAGTCATCAAAGGTGGAAGGTTGTAAGATACAGGATAATGATCAGGACATAAACAACTAAAATATAACATAGAATCTTCTCTCTTTGAAAGAGTGCTTATTAAGCGTCATACATTACAGTGAAGACTTTAAATAGCATCGAAGTTCATTTTCATTGCTGCTAAAATCCAGTGACGGAGTATCCTCCATCAACACAAATAACCTGCCCAGTGACATATGAAGCGGCTGACAAGCATAGGAATGCTACCACGGATGAAACCTCATTAGGTTCTCCTGGACGGAGCATAGGAGTACAGAGTACCATGCGATTTGCATGTTCCAGAAAATTAGAATCTTTCTGAGAGAGCAAAAAAATTAACAGTTAATATAAGCAATTAAGCACCGTTTCTTCTAAATGCTGTAGGTTTACATACGCAGAAGATGTAAGCAAGTGACATAATGCTGTAATTTGTACTTCTATGTGAAATTTTTCTTTATACATATGCTTAGCTGTAAATAAAGGATTATGCGTGACATGATTCCCATAATGATTGTATGTTAAAACTTAGAAGCATAATACTTTAATGGGTGTTTTAACTAGATAGATGCGATGAGGAAAATAGAACATAAATATATAGCCATTCATGGAAAAGGGTGGAGGGAATGAGTATATACTTCTGCGGTATCAAGGAGTGGGGTTCTAATGACCCATGGTGCAACTGTATTCACACGAATTTTGTGTTTTGCCCACTCGCATGCCAAGTTCTTTGTGAGTTGATTCATCGCCCCTGAAGTACAAAAGACTATTCAGTCAGTATCTAAAAGCCTTTCTTGGAACTAGATTTTAAGAGAAAATATTGAACTGTACCTTTACTTGATGCATAGATGGAACACATAGGTATAGCAATAACGCCTGCAACAGAGGATATAAATATGATGTTTCCATTTCCTGCTGATTTTAAGAGGGGGTGTGCAAGTTGAGACAGAAGATAAGCAGACTCGAAATTGGTAGTCATTACAGTTGAGAAATTCTCCTCGGTAAATTCTGTGGTTTCCTTAGGTATGAAGGTTCTAGCATTGTTAATCTGAGAAAATGATTTCAGTAATAAAGTGTTCTTGAGTTTGAAGAAGCAAAAGACACATTAGAGTTGCAACCTTATTACTCACATAAGCAGAGAGAAACTTTGAAATTGAAGAAGTTTTTGAAATTTGACGCCTTTATTTTTTTTATTTTTATTTTATACAAAACGGGCTCAGCTAGAAACTAAGCAGTGACCATACGTGGGTGAGCAGCCCCATATATATCATGCAACAGCCATCCTTCAGCTCCCGTTGGCGGTGTTGGAAACTCATGGACCCCAAGAGGCAACAAGAGAGCTTGGTTGGCCAGATAGTCCGCTGTCAAATTTGTTTCTCTATAGCTATGCGATAGAGAAATCTGCCACTCCTTGTTAAGAAAACTTTTAATTCCTTGGATAAGAGATGAGTAGGCATTTGGAGGGCTGGTATCTGCCGCTACGATCTCAGTTATGCATCGGCTATCCACTTCGACAAGTAATTGTCTAATCCCAATCTTCCATGCATGCTGCAGCCCTTGAAATAGGCCCCAAAGCTCTGCCCCCGTAATAGTATTGTGGCCAATATTCATACCAAAGCCGTGAACCCACTCCCCGCAGTAATTCCTGATGAGACCACCCGCACTTGCACTTCCTGAAATCTTCCTAGCACCATCTGTGTTAAGCTTAAAGAAAGGCCAAGGAGGGGCCATCTATTTCAACCATTTGATTGTTCTTTCCTGGTTTGGTTTACAGATATTCTCTATGTAAGCCTTAATTTCAGCCGACAATATGTTATGTCCAGCACAATATTTGCAGCATTGATGTTTGCATCATTGTGAAGGAGCTGATTCCTCCAAAACCAAATTCGCCACATAGCAACTCCAAAGATACAAGGCTAGTTCTCCTCTCTCATAATCAAGCCTCTATTCTGGAGGTTGTAGCTAATCCAACTTGTCAAGTCCAAACCGAAAAAGTTACTCCACAAAATATTAGGAATTAGTCTCAGCCACATTTGCCGAGCAATGATACAGTCCCTCAACACATGGATAGTGTCTTCTCGATGATGTCCGCAGCTGCAACAAGTAGCCTCCATGGTAATGTGCCTTCGAAACAGCTCCGACTTTATTTTCAGCCTATTGCTTATTACAAGCCAAATAAAAGTTCTAATACTTCGAGGGTCATTCCATCTCCAAGCCAAGTTCCACAACGGTTTATCGGCCACATTAACGGGCTGATGCAAAGCGAGGTAAGCCTATTTTACCGTGAAGAGTCCTGAATTAGAGTAAGCCCAATAACATTGATCTTCACCACCCTCAGCGCAAGGGGCTTTAATTGAAGCGATCTTTAGAATAATGTGATTGGGAAGTAGATGGGCAACTAAGTTCCACTTCCAGTTGCCGTTATTATCTGAAAAATCAGTCACATATAAATCAATCAACTGATCCGGAATTGGGGACTGGGCGTATGAGTATAGGTTATCCTCCTCATTTATCCATAAATCCCACCAGAATTTCACTCTTTTTCCATCCGCCAGTGCCCAAGGAGTTCCTTTCAGCACATGCTTCCAAACTTTCCCCACTGCACGCCACAAGTAAGACCCGTTTCTCGTTTGCAAGCTACTAGGGAGATAAATATTATCAACCTTGTATTTTGATGCCAAGATCTGGACCCAAAAAGCATTCGAAGAACTCACTAGCCCCCACTCAATCTTCATTAGCATAGCCATATTCATCTGAGATAAATCCTTAAGACCAAGACCCCCACAAGACTTGGGTTGGCATATAATGTCCCACCGGATGAGGTTAAACCTCCTTTGCTCCGCACATCCACTCCAAATAAACTGTTTGCATTTTTGCTCGATTTTGTTGAGGACCGAAATTGGAATTTTCGTGGTTTGCATGGCATAAACTGGGATAGCTTGAATCACTGATTGTGCCAAAGTTATTCTACCCGCTAGAGATAGGTGCTTGGCATTCCAGCCTGACAACCGCTGCTGAACTTTGTCAAGAATGTCCTGATAACTTGCCTTGGTTACGCGAGCATGCAGGATAGGCATACCAAGATATTTATCGAGGTCCTTTGTAACTGAAAAACCGAGCGTATTTTTAATCTCTCGAATTTTGTCCGTTTGAACATTACAAGAGAAAAAAATTTGGGTCTTCTCCTTATTAACCTTCTAGCCAGAGCTTACACAAAAACTATCCAAAACTGCATTAATCACCCGAGTTAGCTCACTAGTAGCCTCTGCTAAAAGAAGAAGATCGTCAGCAAAAAATAAGTGGGTAATAGGAATACCTCCTCGATTAAGCTTGATTGGTTTCCACTTCCCGCTCCCAACTGCTTGATTGATGCCGTGACTGAGTCTCTTAATGCACATGACAAAAATGTATGGGGATAAAGGGTCCCCCTGTCGGATTCCTCTAGATGGGCAAAAACCTTCCGTGAGCTCACCATTCCACAACAGCTGCATCGAAGTTGTGGTTATACACTCCATTATGATACGAATCAAGTCCGTCGGTAGCCTAATCACCTCCAGTGTCTCATGAATAAAATTCCAACTCAACCGATCATACGCCTTTTCTAGATCAACCTTGATAGCCATCTGACCAATTTTACCCCCTTATTCTTCATGGAATGGAAGACTTCTTGGGCAACAATGATGTTTTCTATTATATGTCTCCCAGGAACAAAGCTCGTCTGGGTAGGTCCAATAATTTGTGGCATGATGGTTTTGAGTCGATTCGCCACCATTTTAGTGATAGTCTTGTACACCACTGTGCAGAGACTAATAGGTCCGAATAATTTAAGAGAATCTGGATTATTGATCTTGGGTATCAACACAAGGAGAGTTTGATTCAATTCCTTGGGCAGTGGCATTCCCGCACAAAACTCCTTAATAAACTGACAAACCGAAGCCCCCACCACGTACCATTGAGTCTGGAAAAAGATGGCATGAAGGCCATCGATTCGCGGAGCTTTCATTGGGCTCATGTTAAAAACAGTCTCTCTAATCTCTGCATCATCAACAACTCTGATCAAACTGTTAAGAAAATCCTTTTCGATTAGCCAAGAGTAACTGGGTATTGGACATGAACCTCTCCATCCTCCGTATACAAATTACTAAAATAAGAAACTGCATGTGCTTTGATTTCAGCTTCGTCTTGGATCTACTGCCCGTCATCATTTTTAATCATCCCCACTTTATTTCGGCGACGTCTCTCGATAGTTTTTTGATGAAAAAATGCCGTGTTCCTATCCCCACACATAATCCAGTCCCTCCTAAATTTTTGGAACCATAGCACTTCTTCTTGAGTTAAAACCTTTTCAAGCTCCCTCTTTAACTTCTCTTCTAGCTTGCTTAAGTTTTTAGATTGACGCCTCTCCAGATATCTTTAAATGCCCCCAATTCTCGCCAGAAGCTCTTTTTTTTGTTTAAAAATATTGCCGAAGATTTCTTTATTCCAGATTTCCAACTTGTGGATAAACTCACCAACAGCATTAGCATAATTAAGATTGCTCCTCCAATTGTTTTCCACAAAAGGTTGGAACCTCTCATCGGTCAGCCAAGGAGCCAAAAACTGAAAAGGTTTCACGCCCTTAGGAGCCGAGTTATTCTTCCTACAACGAAACATCACTGGTCTATGATCAGAATTTAACTTGGGGAGATGGATCACTTCTGCCTCATCGTTCATCATCATCCACTCTTCATTGCATATCACACGATCTAGCCGTTTCAAAAGGTTGCCTCTTGACTATATGTATTTGGGCCTCTTAAAGACAGGTTCCATGAGGTGGTTTCGGTGGAACCATCCATTAAACAATTCACACACACCATTGAGCCTAGCAGATACTCCTTTTTTCTCCGAAACTCTTCTGATTGCATTGAAGTCTCCTCCAATCATCCATGGACCACCAATAGTTTTGGCCACTTCATCAAGCGCTGGCCATAAACATTTTCTGATCATGGGAACCGGACTCGCGTAGACTGCCGTGACCCAGGAACTGCAACCTCTCGAATCAATTATTCTAAAGTGAATAAATTGATTATGGTTGATGAGGAACTCCACCTCAAAACTGCCATCCCAAAGAATCCATATGCCACCGGAAAAGCCTCTAGCTTCCACTCGGTGAGACCGCTGGAAGCCACTTTTTTTAATAAATCCATCCGCCTTTGTTCCACTAATGCGAGGCTCGAATAAAGCCACCATATTCAAACGATAATTACTCACAATAGCTTTAAAGGTTCTGCAAAATCCCTGCGAGAACGCTCTCTGACAGTTCCAAAACAAAATGTTGTACATCATTAAAAAAGAGATAAACAAGTACGAGAGCATTAACCCCTTACATACGGTGCCCTGAATCCTCTCCTCCATGCACGCCAGGGGTTTCATTAACAACAGTAATGTCATCGTCAGTCATAATGTCTTTATCGTCCTTGCCAGCTGCAAGTTGAGGCTCGTCTTCATAGCCTTCCATCGGGTTAATAATTCCCCCTTTTTTTCCTTAGGAGGCTCAGCTATGTGTTTTAGGTGGAGTTGCTGCTCTGGGTAATTTACTGCTTTTCCACTTGAAAATCCTGGTGAGTTATCCCCATTCTTATGATTGGTTATAGGAAAGGTTACGGCAGTGTGTTTGTTAGGGTCCAGTGTGGTTGAGATGAAGGACGGTTCAACGTGCGAATTAAGGGTCTGCCGTAAGGAGTTCAGGGCAGGGGCAAGATGGTTTGTGGTGTGATCAATAGGGTTTGCATGCATGGGAACCGTGGGTCTAGTGTTCTATTGCTTGGGTCGTGAAAGTTGTGATTTGGCCAAGTGTTTAGCTTTAGATAGTTGAGTATGAGGCTTTAGGGTGCTGAGGGTTTTCAGTGGATGGTTGTGGCGTGGCTGAAAGTGGTTGGAAATGGATTTGGTTGGTTGTTGGGGTGGAACGGCAGTGGGATTCTGAACCACCAGATCAGGTGTGGTGTTTGTGTCTAGCTCCTCAAGTAAAGCAGCAAAGCGGGATGCGCTATGATAATTAGCTCGTTGATTCCTCTCCGACTCGGAAATGTTCTCCTTGTCCACTACGACCTTAGGTCTCCTTCTTCATGCCACAATCATCCATGGACCAAAATTTTCATTACTTTCCTTATCCCTAACTACGACACCACCCTTATCAGTTGTTACATTGTCTGGTGTATAACCCTCGGCACTCTCGGCCCTAGCTCCATTTCTAGCAAGTTTTCCTGGACAAGAGGTGCTGATATGGCCATACTTACCACATTGGAAACATATGATTGGCAGACCTTCGTATTCCACCTTCTGAATTTTTCCATCTAAATTAATCCGAGACACCAACGGCTGAGACAGAGAAATACGAACCGCAATCCTCGCAAATTTTCCCCTCTCTTTTGACGCAGTAAGATAATCTATCTTAATCCCCGTGCCCACAAGTTGTCCAACCTTCCTCAGGACACGCTTGTCGTAAAAGTGGAAGGCCATGCCAGGTCGTCGTATCCAAACAACTGCAGAATCAATTTCAGTCATGTTGCTGTCAAAGTGTGGAGTCCATGGTTGCACTGTTAAGTAATGGCCAAAAATTACCCAAGGCCCTTCGGTTAAAACATAGCTTGCATCCTCGGGTGAGTGTAGACGAACTAAATAGTAGTTGTTCTCAAGATCAATCACAGAGAAGTCATGCACCGTAGGCCACATTACCTTTAACCGGTTATATAAAACCTTGTATCCAATGTTTCTTCCTAACAGCTTCACAACCACAGAGTGCTGCCAAGGCTTAGTTAGTTTATCATGAACTCGTTTAGAGAAAACTATTGTTGGCATTGTGCCATCTTTTCCAACCATCACATCGCCAGGTTCAAAATCCCATTCATCTTCCATCTCAGCATCATCAGGGTTTCGGTACTGGTTGGAGGGAACAAGTGCTTCCTTGAAGGATGCAGGCTGAGGATTATCTTCGTCTGAGCCATGGCTTCGAAAGCGAGCCTTTTTCGTCGACCGATCTTCATACAGCGGTGGTGGGAAAGCTTTCAACAGATTAGGGTTTTTGTGGGTTTCGGAGTTTTCGGAGCTTTCCGACATTCTCTCAAAGGCTAATTCAATTTCTCTTTCTTTAATCACACTGACGCCTTTATTTTTTTACCAACTCCTATCGCTTAATTAATTCCATTATAAAATTTAAAATAATTTTTTCTCTCTCAATATAACTCCATTTGGGACTGCTGTCAGGTTTAAAAAAGAGCGATGGTATTTGACCTCATTTATATCTCTCAACAACCTCTGTTAGTCAAATAACCCTATTATAAATTTTAAAATAATTTTCTATTTCTCGACATAACTCGATAATCCTAATATATTCTTATCATCAATTTAATCCTTTTACACACACTACCTCAGCATCTGTCAGCTCTATTTCTCCAATAAGAACAACTATGATCCTCCCTTTGTAATTTTTGACAACCACGGCTAACCCAACCATAATTTCTTCTGAAGTTAAGATTGTTGCATCAGTGAAAAGAATATTGGAATTGAATTACGTGAAAGAATTTCATAATTAAGCAATAACTCAATAACTGGATATTGTCTCCTGACCGCTCTTTCAGTAACTTTGACAGTTAGCTTTTTCTACAAAAACTCGTATCAAGATTTAGTTACAAAAGCTAAATCTCTGTGATCACATGTCTAGGTTCAGGAACCACAAACAACAAACCCAATAACTTGTTAACGCCATTTTAGAATACTTGATTCTGCATTTTCTTGCTTGGATAATGGCTTTTGCTTGGATTAATTCCTTTCCAACAACTCCAGTCTTTTCAAACAACTGCTCGAAGTCCGCATGCTCGATTGATGCTCATCTAGATTTTGAGCCCGGAGTTTAAAATGTGGGGTGCATGAAAAATAATAAAACTGATAAGAAGGCAAACTTGGAATCATGAGGATTGTATTGGCAAAGAAAACATATTCTAAAGTTAAAGATATGTTAATTAAGAAACAAGTGTTTTGAGAGAATAAAAAGAAATCAAATATCATCACTCTTAAAAAAAAATACAGATAAGGCCTTGTTTACAACGGCTGCCAAGTTGCTAGGCTGACTCAATTGGAAGCTTGGTAATTTTTTTCTCATATCGGACAATGGATGCCGTTTTTAATACTTTTTAAAAAGTGGTGATATTTTGCCTTCTTAGATTATCTCAGCAACCTCCACTTTCACGTTTGCCTAATTTATTTTTTTAAATTATCCTTAAAAAATTATTATTAATTTTATTATATTCTCTTTTTTCTATGTCAAATATCACCATCATCCCTTCCGTCATTCTTCATCACTAATTCACCATCGCCCCTAAGAAATAAAATTACCAAACACAATGTTTTTTAATTGTACTTAAAATCAATAATCAAATTAAGATTCCAAAATAATTAAATCTATGAAATCAATTTGATAATTACTATAAACCTAAAACCCAGATATTCCAAAGCCATAATCCATGATCCAAGGTCAGCAAGTTAGGATTCCAAATGCAAAACCCCCTAGCCATCTCCATTGTTCTACTTTTTAATTTGTCTTGCGTTTAGATTGTGCTGCGTTGAAGTTCTTTTCGACTTGTGCTTATGGATAATGAAAATGACTATAATCATCAAATTGAATTTTAAATAATCTCAATGCAAAGTAAAATATTTACAGGAACAAATGAATCAATTTTGGATAGAAGTCATTTTGTTACTTATAGTTTGATCAAAGTTTCCATTTAATTCTTATATTTTGAAAAATATTTCAAACACTCTTGTCATTATTTCCATTAGAGTTAAAAATTACTATTTGAGGGTAAAAGAATCTTTTGAACTAAAATAATTTAAGATTAAAAAAATTTACTACATTGTAAAAATAACATTACCAATTAAAAAAAATAAATTCAAGGCAAATTAAAAAAAGAAGAAAATGCAACCTTAAATCTACCATTTCTCTTCTCCAACTGCCCACCACATCCTAAATCAAACTCAATAACTTATCATCAAACTAGTTCGTAATTTCAAATTTATAAATCACCATTGAAACATTCTAAAGTTGTTCTTGAGACATCGAGAGAACCTTTAAAAGTATCTTTTTGTTTAGTTTAAACAAAAAAAAAAAGGAAATAAGGCAACTTTATTAAGAATTGCTAGAATAATAATCCTTAGGTGAAAACCATTAGTTATGATCCAGAAACATTCATGTTATTTCACCATGAATCAATTGTTAAATATGCGGAAGCATACCTGAATACATAATGCTTAATTACATTTACTCTTTAGAGTCGTGTGGTTAACCTTCTAGATTAATAAATTATCCTATATAATCCTTTGCTTTCTCACTGCACTCTCTTCAATGATGGAATGTTAAAATAGAATATTACTTGTGACCTAAGGACTATAATCACTTATATAAATAACTTTTCCTGTTAACTTTTGGTATTATTATTTCAACCCATTATAAAAATAGAAATTACATGTAAGTCTCTACACATTAAAAGCTCATACTCTATCAAATATATTAGAGTCCAAATTACCAAAAATATCAATAGATCACTTTTAATTGAAATTAAAATTATATGATAGTCCATAACACATAATCATTCATATGTAGCCTAAAGTTGGATTAAAGATATAACAAGAATGCCCCAAAAATGCATCTTTAGAAAGGACAAGGAAAACACCCCGAGCTTCCATGTTGCTCTAATTCATGCCATCACTATCTCATGGCTTCATTATGCTGCGCTCCCATGCCACATTATGGTGATTAAGATGAAGTTGAAGCAAAGAAAGAATCGTGATAGTGAAAAATTGAAAGAAATTATGCGTGAGGTGATTGAGAGCACATGTAATTGAAAAAAATTCTTCATTTTATTAAATTTTGTTGGTGGGGTTGAAATTTCTTTCTCGAAAATCATATTTTGAATTTCAATTTGTTTGTCTCCCGAAAATATCAATGACATTGATTTTATTATTATTATTTTTGTTTATGTGTATATATATTGAAAATTATTGCATAACTAAGATGATTTTGTTCTTTGCTTATTTGTCGCTAGTGGACCTATTTATTACATTGGTCAATATTTAAAGGGAAAAAATAATAGTAACATAAAAAACTTTTAATTCTAATGGAGATAATAGTAAAGGTGTTGTAAGGTATTTTTTAAAATATAATGACCAAACAAACAAATTAATTATAAGAACCAAAAGAGCTTTACCCATCCATTTTTTAGAAAACAATGCATAGGTAGGCAACTTTATCAAAAATTTAAGTTTATAATTCTAATTGATGGTGATGATGAATTTTGTGGTGAGAAAGATAGGTGGTGATGTTTTAGAAAGTGAGAGAAAAATAAAACAAAAAATATTTTTATTTTTCCTCAGGGGTAAATCTGAAAACAAGTGAGACTACTTGAAAAGTGGGAGCCAATACCATAAATTAAAGGAGTCAAATATCTCTACTCTCTCAAAACCCATTTAGTTAGTTTACAATTTTAACCTATAATAAAGTATGAAAGGACAAGATTATATCCAATTAAACCTACAAATTGAACATAAAAATTTTATTTTACCTAAACCTCTTTACTCCCTTAAACATATTAGGGAATTTTAATCCACCTAAGATTTTACAAGTAAAAATATCAAACAAATAATAAACAGAAAAATAGATGGAGAATAAAACCATTCACACAATACCAAAATTTGCGTGGACAACTCCTATACTAGAGAAAACTACAGCCGCTAAGGACGATGAGAGAAAAATCTACTATGTGAAAAGTTACAACCACTTTAGTATTTTTCCTCACACCCAAAATCCCAATAGGACTACCTCCTCGCTGGAAAAACTACAATAATACATAATCTCTCAATAAACCTATTGTTTCTCTCATATTAGAAATTATAAACTTGCAGAGAACTAATTATTGTGTTATACCAACAAGTGAATCCAACCTCCCTATATATAGTGATTATTTATTGTAGGAGAAATATTCTTTTCTTTTACTAGTTGTACTCCCCATTGAATAAGTCAAATCCTAAAAGGAAAATTACTTATTCCTAAAATAAAAATCCTATTAAATGAGAAAATATCTTAGGAAATTCTTATTGAAAAATGAATCATATTTCCTAATAATCTCTACCTTTGCGAAATTTTCAATTAGGTGACTAAACATGATCCATCGTTAATCCATACAACCATATCATCTTCACCTTCTTTATCTATCCAAAACTACACTCATTTAAGGTTTATGAGAATCAACTCCACTATAGGTAAAATCTTGTCCTCTATCCAACATCTGTAATTTTCTATACTAATAATTATCATACTCCACCTTATTCAAAGTACACATATTTAGCACACGTCTATCATCTTGTTGAAAAACCTACTCTCATGTTTGTCTCCTTTGAGAGTTCTCAACTATTAACAAAAATATTCTACCACACACATTGTATAAATGTCAAATTATGCCTCGTGTGCAAATCTTGTGGGCCCGCTAGCAATAACACATCTTTTTTTCATAGCACTAGTGACTTGCCATAAGGATTTGTTTATCATTACAAGGGACCATCATCTCCCATAATGATGAGAGACTTTCCGTTAGTGATACTATCAGTATCTTTATATATTGACTTGAAGCAACTTGCCGAACTTGCTTTATTTACTTTTTGACAATCCTTTTTAAGATCCCTTAATTGTCCCACACCTAATAGTCTCCTTTCTTCTTAGAGTTATTTTTCTTCCAATTACCAATTGTCAATGTCGAATCATCAAAATTTTCATTACTTTCACCACTCAGCTTTCTTTCTTTTGAAAGTAAAGTACTAATAACTTCTTCAAGATCCATAGTCTCCTTTTCATATATTAAAGTAAGCAATAAATGTTACTAGGAAGTTGGAAGAGACCATAATAGCCTAAGCATCTTGCCCTTGTCTTCAATTTTAACTCAAATTGCTTCTAGTTCTATCACGATGCCTTTGAGAATATTAAGATGATCAAAAGTTTTTTTACCTTCAATCATTCGTAGCTTGTGAAATCACTCCTTAAGGTACAAACGATTAAAGATGCTCTTTGTCTAATATAAATTTTCTTATCTCTCCCAAAGTTGTTTTGTCGAAGGAATTTTTCCTATATTTGCAAAAACATTCTTTGCTAGACATGATTGTATAGCACTTGCAGCTCTTTCATCCAATTCTTCTTAATCTTCATCGTTCATAATAGATTCCCCACAGTCACTGCTAGAAGCAGAATATGATCTTCAAAGCCTTGTGTAGCCCATATTGAATCAATATATCATTGACTTGAATTTTCCACAAGCCAAATTGATTCTTCCATCAAACTTTTCAACCTCAATCTTTACAAGATTGAAAAATTTTTTTGCATCTATAATTTCTTTGCAAAACAACCTTTAGCTTTGATACCACTTGTTAAAATTTTAATCCCACCCAAGATCTTATAAGTAAAAATATCAAACAAATAGTAAATAGAAAAATAGGCAGAGAATAAAACTAATCACACAACACAAGAATTACGTAAAAAACTCCTATACTGAAAAAAACTTACAGCCACTAAGGACGACGAGAGAAAAATCCACAATATAAAAAATTATTATAATCACTCTAGTATTTTTTTTCTTACAGCCAAAACCTCAATAACACACAATCTCTCAATAGATCTACTGTTTATCTCACATTAGAAACCTTCTACTTGCTTAGAACTCATTGATGTGTTATACCAACAAGTGAACCCTACCTCCCTATATATAATAATTATTTCTTGTAAGAGAAGTATTTTTTTTTAATTCTAGTTGTATTCCTCCTTAAATAAGTCAAATCTCAAAAGAGAAATTACTTATTTTTTAAATAGAAATCCTAACAAATAAGCAAATATCCTGAGAAATCCTTATTGAAAAATAAGATATATTTCCTAATAAAACATATATGAGCAAACATGTTTGGTTTAGAAAATCATCATGCATTTGTTCATGCAATGAAACCTCTGCTCATGGAATTATTACAATCCAACCATCACTGGAGATCTCACTATGAAGCCACCACACATTCTTAGAAATTGGTAATAATTAATGAAATGAGTAAGTTTAATATATATGATTTCAAAGGCATAGCTTTTGTTTTTTTGCTCTTTTTTCTTGAAAATCCAAGTATCGATGTCTATTGTTTCTATTTTAATAAATCATTGTGGGTTTTGTCACCTATCTGGGGCATTAGGAATTTGGCTAAGCAAGCATCGATGGAGAGAATGAAAGAGAAGAAGGTGCAAAAAAAAATCTAAAAAGGGATGAAAGAATGAGATAATATTAAAGGAGTTTATTCAAGAAGAAGTTAAAGTTGTTATTGAAATTAAAAGGATTGTGTGGGGTTGATATGAAGTTGGCAATTTATTGTAAGTTTACACAAGACAAGATGAAATTGTTCTAGGAGTTTCATGTAATTTTACACGTTGGATAAAATCGTAAGTCCAAAGAAAGGTTTTACTAGGATATTAGAAGGGTGCTAATAGCATCTCTCTTTTGTTTTCCTCTTTATATTTTTTGTCTCTTTTAAGCCCAATTAGGATACACCGATGGCCTTTGTCCTAGTGAGAGAGTTCTTACATTCACAGTGTATAAGAGTAAATGTTCAAGCCTTTATAGAAGCATTATAAGGATTAGTTGCAGTGAAAAAAGCCTAATTAGGACATATTCTCTCTTTGTTTTGATTTTAATGTCTATATATTGACTATTAATTATTATGTTTACAAATTTCATATATTTTTTACAACTAGTGATTTACTAAACATCCTAACTTTCTTTTTTCTTTTTATAGTTGATGTGGTTACAATACAAGATCCCAATACTAAATGGAGTATAAAATATTTTTGACATTAAAAATATTTTTGGTTAGTTGAGAAGCCATACCGGTGTCATAATTTTCTACAACTAGTGATTTACCAAACATCCTAACTTTCCTTTTTTTACGGCTGCTATGGTTATAGTATAAGATCTCAATACTAAACGGAGTCTAAAAAATTTTTGACATTAAAAAATATTTTTGGTTAGTTGAGAAGTCATACCAAACAAGCATTGATTGGGTTGATTGGGTAACGATGTTTTAAAAAATTAATTATTTATTATTTATTTGATTTGTTTGATATGACTTGTTCTATTTTTTTAATTAAAATGAAAATTATATACAGGTAAAACATCATATAGCAATGATGATATGTTTATAAAGTATAAATACAAAATTTGTACTCGAAATGATGTTGGACATAACATTTCATTAATGAACTGATGTCTCAAAATTAGCTCATCAATAATAACTTAAAAAATTCAATTATTACCAAACACATAACAATTGTTGATCAACAATGTTGCACATCCTAAGTTTTAGTCCCAAAACTCATCCCAAATGATATGCTGCTTATTTGGCATTTTAGTTATAAACTTTTTCTAAATCAAAAAGTTTTCTTCTCAATCACGACATCAGGTATGTAATTTCTACCATACTATTTTACTGTCACTCAAGAATCGACAATAGGCATTTCTTAAGGGAAAAAAAAAAACCTGCAGCAAGTTGTAAAATTATATTTTTAAATTACTAGTCTTTATATCAGGTATTTCATCCACATTAATTTTTTCTTGTGATTGAGATGGCGAATCTGGGTTCCAAAGAATTGATTATAGGATTCCCCCAAAAACATTACTGTTGAGATAAATTTTTATTTTATTTATATTTTTATATAACTTATATTAAGATGTTTAGCTTGTATTGATTGATGATGAATTTAATTAGCTAGTTGGACTTTTTGCTTAATTGAATCAGGTTGACAATGAGAATGATACAAGGAATGAACCAAATAGAGAAGAGATTATTGAGTAAAAAATTGGCATAGTTTTTTGTACGGCTCAGGATTTGTTTGAGTTCTACAAAGTGCATGAGTAAAAAATTATCACGATAATGGCTCTTTCGTTTCTTTGTTGCAAAACCCTCAATTGAACATTTGATAATGAAAGGATAAGATCCAAAAAAATTATTCTAGAAGCGTCTATATATTTTAATTTAGAAGAATATTATAAGTAGGACGTCCCATTAGCAGCCATGATATTTGGGATGTGCTTTGGAATTAAGATTTGAGATGGGTAGCATTATTGATTATCAATTTGATAAATTACATGTGATTTATGATAACTCCTACTCTCTAACTTATAAGCATATGTTGCGAGTCAAGCCCTTAATTGAATTAGATTTGACTCATCACAGTACTTCAGTAATCTTTCAAGAATCAAACAAGATTATCAAACCTAGAATTGAAAAATAAATTGAACAAGAAACGATTCAAAACACAGTAGATTTAAGAGGTGCAGCACCTGATTCTGGTGCCTAATGCCTACGTCCACTGAGAAACAAAGCTCAATGCATTCATTGTATTAAGACGGATCGTTACAAGTCTAAGAGATGATTCTAGAGAATACAAAGAAGAAATTCTCTCTCTCTCTCTCTCTCTATGTTGCTTTCTCTTTCCTCAATGAACTCTCTGTCTCTATGTTGCCTTTTGAAAGGCTGTTTCTGGGTTTGTTGCTTGTCCAGCTGGTTTCCCTTCAAAATCAACAAACTAAATCGTCTCTAACCGGCTGCTCGTCTGGTCACTTAAGTGAGCTTCTCAAACGACTTCAAGCTTGTCGTTTTGCTCTAAGTTTGTTTTTGATATCACGTGAATTAACACGTGACTTCGTTCAATATGTTGGTTGAACTTGTAAAGCTTTACTGATGACGTGGTAATCTTGATTCCTTATATAAGAGAAAGTTTAGAATACAATTGTTGTATTACAACCAATTAATGCATATATTATATATGTAATTAAGTTTAATACAACCATCACTTGCATGATAGTTTACAAAATAAATGTACATATGTCATGACATTATTTACTTATTGTATGATTGATATGATACAACATATATATTTTAAAATTTCTCCCCAGAACGATATATTGGTAATTTGAGTTTGAGTTCATACCCAACACATAGCATTTGCAGTGTGAATCCACAAAGTCACATAGCTACGATGAGCCACCCTGGACATTGGTTGGGAAGCGTGGTAATCACGTATGGGCTATATATAATGTAAGTATATATGACACTCTTCCCTTGTGATCCTTTTAAAAGTGGGTTCTAGCATGTGTTGATATCATTTCATTTATTTTGTTAGGTTTTCTCAATACTTCGATTATGATTGAATTTTAAACTACACTCAGGAACTTAAATGATAAAACCTCCGATCGATATTTAATTACCGAACTTCATCAATGCAAGTTTTAGTTTGATTGAGATATGATCAAAGAAGCAATTGTATTGACACGCCAATAAAAGCCAGCCTTCCTTTATAAATAAGTATGAATTAAGGTTCAATAACTTTTTTTTTTAATTTCTATTTTCGTATATGCTTTACTGATTGTTAGGAATATTCTAGAAAGCGCTAGATTTCTCCACTAAGCTCAAGACTGCTCAAGTTGTTGAGAAGCTCAGCTGATGCTAAGAGAGTTAGTTAACACTAACGTGTGCTGTAAGTCAGCATGGCGTTAGGCTGTTATAAATTGCACACCTGTCAAATTGTTATTGGTGATACATTAGTTGAGTTTATTATGTAAATGTAATATAAATACCAGCCTCTGTATTACTTCATTTAGTTAAGTGAAATGAAACGAATTTTCTTTCTTTCTCGTTTGATGTTTTCTCTTTGATTCCTGGAAACTAAACACTTTACTATAAACTTTCACATGGTATCAGAGCCTTGCAATCATGGCAAATACAAATACTTCAGCGTCATCTTCACATCATTTACCTTCATTCAACCTGTGAAGTTAGATCGAGCTAATTACCTTGTGTGGAAAACACAAGTTGAAGCTTCAATAATTGAAAATGGTCTTGAAGGTTTTATTAATGGAGATAAACCTTGTCCTACTCAATTTTTGATTGAATTAGATGAAGAATCAAACAAATCTGAAATCATTCCTACGAGGCAAATTGAAAATCCAGAGTATGTTGCATGGAAGAAGACTGATAAGATGCTTCAGAGCTGGATGTTTTCTTTAATGGTGGATAATGTACTAATAATGGTGATAAGTTGTGAGACCTCATAAGAATTGTGGAAAAGGCTTGCTAAGATCTTCATGTCTCAACCTAAGGCACACTACATGCTGTTATTGATGCATATACAAAATACTAAGAAATGATCACTATCCATTAGTGATTACTTCAACAAAATGAAAAAGATCTCTGACAGCTTAGCAATTGAAGGTAATGCACTCTCATCAAATGAATTTATCATGCATGTTCTGGCTAGATTGGATGATTCTTATGAGTCACTAGTAACAAATGTGTTAACTAGACTAGAGAAAGAAAAAAACCTCTATTAAAGACTTATTCTCAATGTTACTAAGTCATGAAATAAGACTTAAGATGAGTAAAGGAAAGCCTCAATTTGAAGTAATGCATTATATGAGTGCAAACTTTGCTCAGAAAGGAAAAAAACTATAACAAGGCTAATACTAAAAATAATATGGCTGGTAATGGAGGATATGCTAATTCTTTGGAGGAGACAAGAATGTCATATGCCATATCTGCTTCATTCTTGGTCATGAAGCTTAAAAATGCGGAAATAGGTTTAATCATACTTATGTTCCAAAACAATGCAGAGGTGCTGTAGGAGGCTTGAGACCGAGGGGTGGACAATTTTTTGGAGGAAACTTTGGTAGAGGAGGAATAAAAAGAGGATTTAGTGGAAATTTTCTTGGAAATTTTCCTAGAAGTGGAAATTTCCCAGGATATATTGCATGTCAACCACCATCACAAGGCTATCAGCCACAAATGACACCAAGTTTTGTGAATCCCTAAGGTGCTCCTAGCTTCTACAATGGATACACACCTGCTACAATGTATGCAGGGAATGCTGGTTTAAATTCTAGAAATATGTCTTCTGGCACTATATGCAATACTTCTGGTTATAATGCTGGAGTTCCTCTTGCTGATTACAATATTATTGCTTATCAGGCTTGGTATATAGACTTTAGAGCTATAAATCATGTAACACAGAATGCAGGTATTCTCTTATCTTTTTCAAATTATGCTGGTGTTGAGAGGTTGCATATGGGAAATGGCTTAGGCTTACAAATTCACCATGTTGGCTCAGCAATCTTGAATACTCTTACAACTGAAAACCTTTATCTCACAATATTTTGCATGTGCCTGATACAACCAAAAATTTACTTAGTGTTTCTAGACTATTGACTGAAAATAATGCAATAATTGAATTTCATAAATCTATTTGTTTTGTAAAGGACAAGAATACAAGGATCACATTGCTTAAGGGGATTGCTAGAGATAGACTCTATCAAGTTGAAGGTCTAAACACAGTCTGTCATTCAATTCAGGCTCATGCTTTGTTGTCTTCTAAATCTGTGTCTGTAGTCAACTCCAAGTTAAATCCTTTGTCTATGTTTTCATAATGTATTCCAGCAAATTCAACACCTTCCTTTGATATAAACTCATTTCAAATCAATAAATATGCCAAATTGGCCTTGTTTTCTCATTCTTCAAAATCCTTTGACTGAAATATTATGCACAAACAGTTGGGGCATCCAACAACTCATGCCTTAACACAAGTAATGAAAATCTTTAATCAAATATTCAATTTAAATAAACATGTTAGTATTGATTTTTGCAGTGCATGTCAATTTGGCAAAAGCCATACGCAGTATTTTCCTTCTACAAACACAACCACAATAAAACCTTTAGAAATTATCCATGCAGACCTTTGGGGACCATCTCCTATTTTATCTTCACAGGGTTACCAATATTACCTATCCATTCTAGATGATTTTACTAGATTTACTTGGATTTTTCCTCTTTTTGCCAAATCTAAAGCCCTGCAAACATTCAACGAATTCAAGACAATAATTAGAAACAATCTGTCAAAAAAGATAAATTGTTTACAAACTGACTGGGGTGGAGAGTTTAAGTCCTTTACTACCTAGTTAGTTGAACAAGACATTCAGTTTAAACACCCTTGCCTATATATTCACTATCAAAATGGAAAGATTGAAAGAAAGCATAAACATATTGTAGAGACAGGTCTCACTCTTCTTACTTAAGCAAATTTACCTCTAAAATTCTGGTGGAAAGCCTTTCACACCGCCACATACCTCATTAACAGACTTCCAACTACTACCCTTAATAACATATCACCTTTTGAGTTGTTGTTTTATAGAAAACCTGATTATTAACATTTTCGAATCTTTGGTTGTGTCTGTTATCCATGTTTGCGACCTTATAATCATCATAAGCTCTATTATAGAACCAACATATGCATATTTTTTAGGATACAGTTCATTGGATAAGGGCTATCAGTGTTTACATTCTTCTAGAAGAGTTTACATCAACAATCATGTTATTTTTGATGAGTTATCCTTTCCATTTAAATATGGAGTTGATTTTTCTTCAATCTCACAAACATGTATTCCCACTATGTCTAGTTCAAATTCATTTTATTTTTAGTTACCTCCTCAGAATATTTTACAACTTGATATTCCACTCTCGCAATCTCAATTGGTAACAACAGATGACTCTTGCTTTTTCTCCCAAGTTCCCTCTGTTCCTCACCAATCACCTATACTAGCAAACATCCAAAATGATTACCAGCAACAGCTATCCTCACTTACCTCAGAACTTCATTATTTATCTCCATCACCACTCTTTCATACCGGTCATCCAATGGTTACCAGATCCAAAAATGGAATTTTTAAACCAAAAGCCTATATTCTTAAATGTTAGACTCTAGATACAGAACCTACTTCTGTGTCAGCAGCTCTTGCTGATCCAAAATGGTATAAAACTATGAGTGAAGAGTATCAAGTATTGTCACATAACCAAACTTGGGAATTGTTTAAGCCTTCTTTTCCAGTCAAGATCATTGGTTGCTATTGGGTTTTCAAAACTGAATGTAATCCTGATGGCAGTGTGAATAGGTACAAGGCAAGACTTGTAGCTAAAGGATTTCATTAGGTTCAAGGTATTGATTATATTGAAACCTTTAGTCCAGTTGAGAAGTCTTCCACTATTAGAGTCATATTGAGCTTGGCTGTGATGAATAAGTGGATTTTAAGGCAGATTGATATAAACAATGCTTTTCTAAATGGATCTTTAACGGAAGTAGTCTATACGCAGCAACCTGAAGGCTTTATTGATTCAACTAAGTCCAACCATGTTTGTAAGCTTCATAAAGTATTGTATGGTCTTAAACAGACACCTAGAGCCTGGTTTGATAGACTAAAGATGGCTTTAACACAACAATGGGGTTTTTCCAACTCAAGATTAGACACTTCTCTATTCTTTAAAATGGTTGATGGTTAGATTCTCCTGCTTCTAGTATATATTAATGATATTGTGATTACAGGCTTAAATCCTTTATTAGTTGCTCAAGTTATCTTAGATTTACAGTCCACTTTTGCTTTAAAAGATCTTGGTGAGCTCAACTACTTCTTGGGTATTTAAGTCACTAAAAATCCAGTTGGTTTACTTCTATCACAGTCCAATTACATTGCTGATCTACTGGCCAAGGTTAAAATGCATGATAGTACTTTTTGCTCTACTCCCATGGCTTCAGGGGTTTATCTCACAAAAGATACTGGTCTTTCTTTTCCAGATGTTACCTTATACAGAAGCATAGTTGGTGCTCTCCAATATATTTGTCTCACCAGGCCAGAAATTGCATTTTCAGTCAACAAGCTTAATCAATTTCTTTTTGCACCAACTGATATTCCTTGGCAGGGCTGTAAAAGGGCCCTTAGATAGAGATGACAAAATCTATCACAGTTTATTGTGTTTGTTTAGGTCTAAATTTGGTGTCCTAGTGCTCTAAGAAACAGGCTGTTGTTTCCAGGTCAAGTACAGAGTCCGAATATCGAGCACTTGCTATGGTTGCATCAGAGTTGTTGTGGATGAGGTCGTTACTTGCTGAAATTAATGTTGTGTCTATTCCAACTCCTATAATCTGGTGTGATAACCAAAGTGCTACTGCACTTGCTAGTAATCCTAAGTTTCACTCTCGAACTAAGCACATTGAATTAAATGTTCATTTCTTAAGAAAAAAGGTTGCAAATCACAATCTTCAAATTCAATATGTTCCCAGCCATGATCAAACTGCATATATCTTTACTAAGGCTCTTCCTTCACAGTCCTTTCACTCTCTTTGTTCCAAGCTCAACATTCTTACCAATGTTGAGCTTGCGGGGGGATATTAGGAATATTCTAGAAAGCTCCAAATTTCTCCAGTAAGCTTAAGGCTGCTTAGGTTGTTGAGAAGCTCAACTGATGCTAAGAGAGTTAGTTAACACTAACGTGTGAGTGTAAGCCAGCATGGCGTTAGACTGTTATAAATTGTACAGCTGTCAAATTGTTATTAGTGATACATTAGTTAAGTTGTTATGCAAATGTAATATAAATACTAGCCTCTGAATTACTTCATTTAGTTAAGTGAAATGAACTAAATTTTCTTTCTTTCTCGTCTAATATTTTCTCTTTGATTCCTGGAAACCGAACACTTTACTATAAACTTTCACACTAATTAATTAGACTATCGACTAGATTATCAGATTTTCTGTGGTTCTATTTTTGCTTCATCTAGAATTTTATAAGACATGAAAATTTTATGATTTATATGATACTCAGGATACACAGTTCTTTAAGAAATCACAACAATATAATACACAAACTCTAGTTTGACCACAAACTGAAACCTTATTTAAAAAGTATAAAATACTCTATACATAGCTCTTGATTGATTTGTAGCATCGTAAAGTTCGTTGAAGGACCTGATCTCTTCTAGTTAGTGGTTTGGCTAAATCCGGATGCGGTATATCCTCCATCAACAAAGATGACTTGCCCCGTTATATATGAAGAAGCAGGAAAACAAAGAAATGCTACCAGTGATGACACTTCATCAGTCTCTCCTGGCCGCAAGATTGGAGTTCGAGAGATTAAGTCATCATAACGTTTCTTGATTTTGGGATCTTGCTGTGGAGAGAAGAATTTCAGTATTAACGAATTATCAATGTAAACTCTGATGGTTCATCTGTGAAGGCCGTTGTTTTTTAGAAAAAAGAAATATTACCAGTTCTCAAATTTACTAGACTTGCGTGGTTCACTCATGTTGGGGCTATATTTACGAAGTTGCTTTAGTTGAAATTTACGGCAAAAAACAAAAGAGGAAAAATAATGAGAGTTTCATCCCTGATGGTTCTGGTCAGTATTAAGATTTCATTTTCGTCACCTTGGACATTTTAGCATGTTGTCGACAAGTAGAATTGCTGAGAGGTTCCTTTTTTAATTCTTGTCATCATGGTACAAAGAATTATGAAAGAAAGATAGAAGTAGGGGTGTCAATATGGGTTATGATTCATTTATTGAATTCAATTCGATGCAAATTTAGTGGGTTTGAGTTTGAAAAATTGATTCATTTAATAAATGAGTGAATTCGATTCAATTCGCTAATTAAATGAATCGAATCTAGGTTTGAAGATATTGATTCGTTTATTCGTTTATGATTCATTTAATACATGGGTCATAAACGAATCGAATATGATCCATTCGTTTATAATCATTTATTACTCATTTAATTAAACTACTTATTTATCCTTAAATATATATAAAAAATTTTTAATGTTTGAAGGCTAAAATAGTTATTATAAATTATAATAAGTTTGTATTTTGTAGGATATTAAATTTATGGTCTTCTTATATTTTATTTTGCTTAATTTTTTTAAAAGGATTCATATTCAATTTGATTCTTTATGGGTTCGTTATAGGATAAATGAATAGTAAATGAATCTAGATTTAATTCGATTGATTTATTAATTCTACTAAACGAATTAGACGAACGAACCAAATATTCATTTAATAAATTAATCGAATTCGAATCTTGAGATATCAATTCATTTAATAAACGAATCGAATCTAAAATAGTAAAATTTTGATCTAATTCATTTACAATTCAATTCGAATACTGTTCGTTATTTGTTTTACCACCAGTAGACAGAGGTCTACAATGACGTGGAAAGCACTAAATTAATATTTACTACGGTTTAAAAGACTTTTGGTAGACTGGCACTGACTTACTTTTGAGCAAGAAGTGACTGAAAATGATTGTGTAAAGCAGTTTCAAGTACTATGCAGAAATTGAAAAAGCTGGGAAAGGTTTATACCATCAGAGAATTTATATGATTAGTTCTGATGAGCCCTGGTGCAACAGCATTAACTCGAATTTTATCCTTCGCCCACTCACATGCCAAGTTCCTTGTAACTTGGTTAATCGCTCCTGAAAGCAAAATAACATTCAGCACATACGTGCTATCTTGTAGTCATAAACCTTGCGGCCATATTAACTGAAAGTTACCTTTAGATGCTGAATAGATAGCAGAAAGAGAGATAGCCACAGCACTCAAGATGGAGGAATTAAATACAATGCTTCCATTTCCTGAGGCTTTCAATAACGGATATGCAAGTTGACACAGATTGTAGCCAGACTCAAAATTTGTGACCATTATAGTTGAGATATCATCAGCAGTGAAGTCAATGGCTTCTTTATGGATAGCCATCCCGGCGTTATTGACCTGAGAAAATTTTATCAATTTGTTTATAAGAACACTGTTATGTTTGAAAGGAAAATAAAACCAGAAAATTAAGCGCAGAATACAAAGCAATTGTTTTGGAGCGAAGAATAGCGAAATATGAATATTTAAAGAAAACTTAAGCTTTTAGGTGAGAGTGATCGTACTTCAATTCAATAGGAAGTTTTTTATTTGGAACATATGATTAAGAGTTGTATTCTTATGTTTCTGGTAGTAAGTCAGATTTGTGCTGGGGCCGATGGACTTACTAGGATGTTGAGCTTCCCATGAAAGAGAGAGGAGACAGTTTCTATCAAATTTTCCCTTTGGTCACGGTGTAACAGGTCACATACTGATCCTGTCACCTTAAAACCCATGCTTTTCCAGACCTTTAAACATGAATCAAGGTTTATTTGGTCACGAGAACATGTGTGGACGACTGCACCAAGTCCCGCTAGTTCTTCTACTATTGCTTGCCTAACATCCAAATACAAAAACTATGAATTAGACAAGTAGATCAACAACTGTTGTAAACTTATTCAGCCAAAACATGGAATTAGATAAAAGGAAATGAAAGTTGAAGAAAATTTAGGGTTACTAACCCTATGCCTCGAGTTCCACCAGTCACTAAAGCAGTCATTCCATTGAGAGACCATCTTTTCCCTTTGCTATTGATCTCTGCGTCTCCCATGTTTATCTTTGCCAATTTTCAAATTTCTGAGAAAATGGCCTAAGTTATGAGGTAAAAAGTAGAATGCAACCCAAAAAACACAGCCATACTTGTAAATACGTTGCAATTTTTTTCGGAGGAGGTTTAGCATGGCATCCACATGTCAAGCCTAAGAACATGTTAGGTATTGTTTGGTTGTCTGTTGTGCCAGTTTAGGAAGGATTCAGTACTTGAGTTTTTATTACCATAAAATGGTTGATGATAAGAAGCAAAGCCAAAATTAGTTATGCTTTAATTGCATGGCTTATCTTAGATAGCGGTTTCCATTTTGTAACGGAGCAGTTGAAGGAAACAAGGGGAGTGAGGAAATAAATAAAAAAATGTTTACTTTCTGTAATTGGAAGAAAATGGCAAGTGAAGACGGGAAGAAATTTTAAAAGGTATCAATTTTAAATAATTAATATGAAAGGAATATAAAGGAAAAGTAAAGTATATATTCACCTATGTTGAAATTTAATTTTGAAATTGTCCAATGAATTATAATCAAAGATATCTTACCCCCCTTGTAGACTATTTATTTGCTCTAACTTGTGCTACATGGATACTTATCAAGTTCTCTGGCATAGAGGGATACCTGGCCAAAATAACCAAATATATTATTATCTTTTTAGCAAAAGGAAAAAGAATAATTTTTTTAATCTGAGCATGAGACATCATATTTCCTGTTTAGTTTTTGTGTTTATCCCACATTTAGCAGGTAATAGTTCACATTGGTAATTGATCTCTAGAGTTCAATTTTTTGAACTAAAGGACTCGGAGGGGTCTTTTAAATTCGAAATTTATCATTCAACATAGATGAAAAGATAAAAAATATTCAGGACAATGGTGACAGCATAGACAAATAAAATGCATAGCACACAAACTTTTTTCGTTAACATAGAGCTTATTAGAATGGCATCCATAACATGAAGACCTAAACTGACTTTGGAGGAACAGCCAGAAAATTTAAAAGATCATTTCATGTCCGTAGGGCTAAAATCCATTCACGGAGTATCCTCCATCAATACAAAAAACCTGTCCGGTGACGTATGAAGCGGCTGGCAAGCATAGGAATGCTACCACTGACGAAACCTCATTAGGTTCTCCTGGACGAGGTATAGGAGTACGGGCTATCAAACGACTAGCGTGTTCCATGACCCTTGGATCCTTCTGAAAGAAGAGGAAGTTAACATTTAATATCAGCACCATTTCTTCCAATAGCAAATAGATTTACATGCATTCTCAGAAGATGTAAGCAAGTGCAATGCACTGACGTAGATGAGAAAAATGCTGCAAAACCCATTTTGACATATTGGTTTGTTTTGGATTTTCAATCCTGCAATTATCTTTCAATAATTATTGTCTGAACTAAAGATTAGGAATTTTTGTGACCTGCTCTCTTATACTAATTGTACGCTAAAGGCTTATTACTATCTCCAGTAAGAACATTCAAGGCAGGTCTTTGAGATGGAATGAAGAAGACTAAATATAGCACTTCACGGAAAAGTGTGGAGGGATAAGTTGTACTTCTATGGAATCAATGAGAGAGGTTCTAATGATCCATGGAGCAACTGCATTCACGCGAATGTTGTCCTTTCCCCACTCACATGCCAAGTTCTTTGTCAGTTGATTCATTGCTCCTGAAGTCAAAATGTTACTGAGCTTTTAAAATACTTTCTTGCAACCAGATTTTAGTTCTGTTGCTTTCCAACAGAAATGAAAAAATAAAATAAAAATAAAAATAATAAAAGAAAATTTGAAAGAAATTATTGAACTGGACCTTTAGTCGATGCATAGATGGAACTTAGAGGTACAGCTATAACACCCGTGACAGAGGAGATAAAAATGATGTTTCCATTTCCTGATGCTTTGAGTAGGGGGTATGCAAGTTGGGACAGATGGTAAGCAGACTCGAAATTGGTGGTCATTATAGTTGAGAAATCCTCCATGGTAAATTCTGTGGCTTCCTTAGGAATGGCGGTTCCAGCATTGTTTACCTGATAAAATGATGCATTGAAATGTTCTGGAGCTTTGAGTAGCAAACAAGACCAAAAAGTTGCATTGTTATTGTGAAAAGAAGCCAAGAGAATTAGAAAGCGGGGCAATCTGTTGCATTGCCATTTTTAAGAATGATTTTACCTCCAAAACTATCTGATAGTCCCCTGCCCAACTACAGAAGTCTACTTTATTTGATTCTCTATCAAAACTATCTAACTAACTGGTTTTGATCCTAATTTTTGTTTTCTTTCTGCCATTTTATTTTGCAATAATATCCTTATATTCCCATTATATGATCATTTTTGCTTAAGTACTCGATTTAAATTACTGTATTCCTAATTACTCTGGACAATTCATGATCGCTGACAGATAATTTTGTCTATGAATATGTTTCAGCAATGAATTGAACTTCATGTTACCTCAATACATTGCTCACATATATTGCCACCAGATATATCCCCACCAACCTAGTCTGTCATTTAGGCTTCAGTTATTATCTAGGGACACTATTTTCTGGTTGGATTTTGAGCTTCTCAGATATGAGTAGCTTAAATGGTACTTTGGCAGAAGAACTTACAAGGATGTTGAGCTTGCCATCAAATTCAGAACATACAGTCTCCATCAACTTTTGACGCTCAGCTCTAATTTTCAGGTCACATGCCGAGCCGCTTACTTTAAGCCCCTTACTCTTCCATTCTTGAATTCTTTCATTGAGCTCTGTTTCATTACGTGAACATGTATGCACTGTTGCTCCAAATGCCGTTAGTTCTTCTACTATTGCATGTCTGATAAATCAATTATAAACGCAAAGTCTCAGATATTATCATTAAAAATATCAATATATAGGAAAGCCAAAGTAGTGGAAGCACAAACCCGATGCCTCTGGTTCCACCTGTAACAAGCGCGGTCATACCCTTTAGAGACCACCTTTGTTCTCGGGCTTCTGACATGTTTTTCCGGGTATCAGAAACTGCAATTATTCTTCTCTTATTAGGTCAATAGCAATTTGTTGTATTTAATAGGAGAATCTTAATATTTTTGCAAATAGAGTGGGTGTTGTGCTCTTTGAAGACAATAGTGATGAGTAGTGTGAAAACTTATAGTAGTTGTTTCTTAGTGTACCCAAATGGATCAATCTTGGATATTGGTTCACTGTTATTAACAGCCACACAATCAAGGTTGCACGGACACTCACTACAAGAAAATAGGGTATACGTGACCCCTAATGTAACAATAAAAGCAGCTGTACATATACCATAAATTTGTTGCAACTGCCAGCGGCTTTTGTGACAATTTATGACACATTTGTTACTAACCACGTGACAGTGGACCGCTGTCATATCTGTAACTAACCACGTGACCGTAAATGGCCATTTAACGTACTAATTTCGCTGGACTCCACATTTTGAAAACCTAACTCCCAAATTCTCTCTCGCACGTGCCCAGCATCCTAAATCTATCCGGTTGATGGCGAATATATAGAGATGGCCAACGGACCGGATATCATATGGTTCAGTATCGGTACAATATGTGTCCATATAGTACGGTATTAGTATATTTTGGTGGGGAAAGCAACAGGATATAACATGTACGTGGGTTGGGTCGGACTTAGAATTTTGAACACGCGGATTTTAAAAGCACGACACTATTAAAAATGGGCTAAAACACGACACAAGAAAAAACCTGCAACAATAAGCACGTTTCATTTTTTTTAATGAAAGTAAACTTAAAATTTTATGATTTTATAAATAAAGTGAAATTGAACGTTTTAATATATTTTATTAGTGCAATTTTTCTAAATTCATTTAATTTTTTACTTAAAAAATATTATAATTGATTTATGTTTATAATTTATTAAATAATTAATTAATACCATGATTTTAATAAATAAATTATAAATATTATGATTTATAAATATGTATTAATATTATTATGAACTATAATTTATGACTCTATGTAAGTCCGAGTTAATAATTAAGTTAACTCTTGAGAAAATTTTATTATTGTTGTTGTTGTTAACTATTAAAAATGAATTACAATACCATATGGTTAAACTTAATAATTAATATTACATTCTCTTACTATGATTAGTTTATTAATATTAAATATAGATTTGAATTTTGAATTTTTGATTTTATCAAATTTGAATAAAAGTGCATGGACCAAAAAAAGTACTAAAGCTTGAAAAAAATATGCTAATAACTTGGCATGCACTCTTAAAAAAAAAAGACGTATCAAGATTTTTTTCTTAGGCACGACACGTGAGCTAGGCTAGGTCTAAGCAAAAAAAAATAGGCACAACACAGCACGAGCACGACCACGTATGAGCCTTCCTTTGACTGGCCGGCCTAGCATGGGACACGTGTTATAGATGAATTGACCAAGTCAGCACATTTCTTATCAATAAAGAGTACTGCCAAGTTTTGGAAGCTGAAGCAATATTTTATAGATGAGATAGTGAGATTGCATAGACGTTAGGTCCATTGTCTTAAATAGAGATCCATGATTCACCTCTAAATTTTCGTGTGGTTCACAGAAAGAATTTAGGATGAAGTTGTTAGCCTAAAAGGCTACATTAATGTAATTTTGATGATAACAAACATGTGCCTTTAGTAAAAATAATAAATATTGTATTTCACATCTTCAATAGTTTTTGAAGGATAATATTTATGCAAGTGAAATCAAGATTGAAGACACTCAACGGACAACGACGAAATCAAGAATAAAGTTTAGAGCTCAACAGACAAATTATTACGAAAAATTCTTGTAAAGCCTGTATGATTTAATTAATACTTGATTTAACATTTAAGAAGCTCAATAGATTAATTTAATTAAATACTTTTCATAAATTAAAAAGTTTTATTTTTATAAAGAAAAGTATTTTGTGCATTTAAATAATTTGGACTTAAATACTAAGATTTGAAATCTTTGATTTTAATTAGTATTAAATTTCAGAGTTGGACGTTTTTACAAACTTTTGAAATATTTTAGGTCATACTATAATTTATAAATATTTTGGACTTAAGTAAAAGATTTTGAGAACTTTGAAAAATATGGGAATTATGTTGAAAAGGACATTTGTGCGAAATAATAAAATCTTTGGGGTTATATCATAATTTTAGAAAGTTTGAGAAAGAAAATTGTTCTTAAGAGGTTCTGAAATTGGACCTATTCACAAATTTTTCTGACGTTTGAGAGCGTAGTATGATTATAGAACATTTTGGACCAAAGTATAATTTCAGAGAACAGTATTACTGTAGCAAAATTTAAAAATAACGATAATATCACTGTTCCTGAGCGGCTAGCCGGATAATCAAGCGGCTAACCGCTTGAGCGCTGGAATTTTGCCTATAACGGCTAGTTTTTGGGCTTTCTCTATAGAAACCCAACTCAAACTTCATTTTAAGAACTAATGCACGTAATATAAGATCATACAACATATATTGAGCTTTCAAAACGCAAATCATCATTGATTGAATCATTCTTGAGATATTAGTTGCATATCCACTCTTAAAGAGATTTTTTGTTGTAATTTTCATTTCTTATCAAATTATGAGTGTGTAAGTGTAGGAAACAATTGGGGTGAAGAGATTAGGGAGATAATCTCTTGGTTGTAAAGGTTTATTGACACATTGAAAGTCAATTGTAAAAACTTGAAGCCTTGGGAGGTTTGGATAGTAAAATCCTCGAACTTGGTTGGCTTGGAGGCGTGGACGTAGGCGGGATTGCCGAACCGCGTAAAAATCCGCGTGTTTGTTTTTCTCATCCCTTACTCTTTTATTTTTATGCTTGTTTGAATTTATTGTTCTATATTTCATTAAGGTGTTAGATTGATTTATTGTGTGAATCGTATTGCATAATTTTTAAAATCTCAATTCACCGCCCCTCTTGGGTTGCATAACTTGCATTTCATTTGGTATCAGAGCTTGGTTCTCTTGTTAGGACTTAACCGTCTAGAGTAAAAGATCCATGGCAACCCAAAATGATTCAAACTTTAGGGAAAGACAATCCACAACTAAGCCACCATTCTTTGACAGAAATGACTACCTGTATTGGAAAACTAGGATGAGAATTTATTTACAAGCTTTAGATTATGAAATTTGGGAAATTGTTTGTAATGATCCATTTATGCCTTTGATTAAAAATGAAATTGGGGAAGATATTCCAAAACCTTCAAGGGAATGGAATGAATTGGATAAGAGAAAAACGTCTCTAAACTCCAAAGCTATGAATGCCTTGTTTGTGCACTCAATAAGAAAGAATTTCATAGAGTGTCAAGTTGTGAAAGTGCTAATGAAATTTGGCACAAACGTGAAGTTGTTTATGAAGGCACGAATCAAATAAAAGAGTCTAAGATTAGTAGGTATACTCGGCAATATGAACTGTTCCAAATGGAACAAAATGAGAGTGTATATTCTATGTATACTAGATTTATGGACATAGTAAACACTCTAGGGGCCCTACGAAAGACCTTTTCAAATAGCGAAAAAGTTAAGAAAATCATTAGGTCACTACCTAAGAAATGGAGACCAAAAAGAACTGCCATTGAGGAAGCTAAAGATTTGAATACCTTACCAATTTGATGATTTAATTAGTTCTCTTATTTTTTTTATGAGGAAGATTTGGCAGCCGAAAGAGGAAATGAGGAAAAGAAGAAAAACATTGCTCTCAAAGCCACAAAATATGAGAGTGATGGGGAAAGTGAGCCAGATGATGAGGAGTTGGCTATGCTAGCAAGGAGGTTTAGAAATTTTTTCAAGAAAACCGGTGACCGAAGGAAATTTAGAAACTTAAAAAACCAAAAGGAGAAGAAAGAGGTAATCATATGTTATGAATGCAAAAAGCCCGGTCATATAAGATCGGAATGTCCACTTCTCAACAAACTTAAGAAGAACGCTATGGTTGCCACTTGGGATAATAAGGATGAAGATTCAAGTGATGAAGAAGAGTCGCAAGAAGTATCAAACCTAGCACTTATGGCACTAGGAGATGATGATGATCTCAATGAGGGCTTGAAGAAAAAGAAAATTAAATGGTACTTAGATAGCGGATGTTCTAGGCATATGACCGAAAACTATGCATGGTTCTCAAGTTTCACCAAAATCGAAAATGGTGGAGATGTATCCTTTAGAGATAACTCAAAAGGAAAAATTCTCGAAATCGGAAATGTTGGTAAAATTTCTTCAACTCTAATTGAAAATGTGTGTTTGGTTGAAAATTTGAAACATAATTTAATTAGCATTAGTCAATTATGTGACAAAGGTTATACAGTTTCCTATGATAAATCAAGTTGTGTTATTGAGAGTGCATGTAATGGGAAAATTTTGTTTATGGGAAATAGATGTGGCAATGTTTACACGATTAATATAGAGTGTGCATCTACTGATGATAAATATTTTTCAACATTGCATGATGATGGTTGGTTATGGCATAGAAGACTAGGACATGCAAGCATGGATTTAATTTCAAAAATTTCAAAAAATGATTTAATCAAAGGTCTTCCAAAAATTAATTTTTGAAAGAATAAAATTTGTGAAGCATGTTAATTTAGAAAACAAATCAAAACCTCTTTCAAAAACAAGAATCATATCTCTACTTTAAAACATCTTCAATTACTTCACATAGATTTGTTTGGACCTTCTAGATATGCTAGTTTAAGTGGCAAATTCTATGCATTTATAATTGTAGATGATTATTTTAGATATACATGGGTATTATTTTTAGCTAATAAGGATGATGCCATTAATGCATTTAGAATTTTCTGTAAAAAGGTTCAAAATGAAAAGGGTTACTCTATTACTTGTATTAAAAGTGATCATGGTGGAGAGTTTGAAAATCATGCATTTGAAAATATTTATAATGATTTTGGCATTAAGCATCAATTTTCATCACTTAGGACTCCATAACAAAATGGAGTTGTTGAGAGAAAGAATAGGTCTATCCAAGAAATGGCTAGGTCTATGTTAAATGAAAATGCATTACTAAAATATTTTTGAGCCGAAGCCGTCAACACCGCTTGTTATGTTTTAAATCGGGTGTTGATTAGACCTCATCTCAATAAAACTCCCTATAAGCATTGGAAAGATAGAAAGCCCAATATTGGTTATTTCAAAGTTTTTGGATGCAAATGTTTTATTTTAAACACAAAAGATAATCTTAGTAAATTTGATCCAAAATCTGATGTTGGCATCTTTCTCTGGTATTCAAACTCAAGCAAAGCTTATAGAGTTTATTATAAAAGAACATTAGTTGTGGAAGAATCCATGCATGTTACGTTTGATGAATCTAACCCCTTCTTTACGGAGAAAGGAGTTGTTGATGATGATACAAGTGGAGAGTTACAAGAAGAATTATTAAAAGAGAATCAAGAGCATGCACTATAAGAAAATCAAGAGGATAGACGAGAAGAACAAACAAATATGGAGCTGAAGCAACAAGAAGGTAGTTTTTAAACACTCCCCAAAGAGTGGAGGTATATTTTCTCTCATCCTAAAGATTTAATATTAGATGATCCTTCAAGAGATATCACAACTAGATCATCACTTAGAAACACATGTGAGTATACTGCATTTATTTCTCAAATTGAACCAAAATCTTTTGCGGATGCGGAAAATGATGAGTTTTGGATTATGGCAATGCAAAAGGAGTTAAATCAATTTGAGAGAAATAAAGTATGGAATTGGTTCCTAAACCGGAACATCAATCCATTATAGGCACTAAATGGGTATTTAGAAATAAAATGGATGAATCTAGTGTCGTTGTAAGAAATAAAGCTAGATTAGTGGCTCAAGGATATAACCAAGAAGAAGGAATCAATTTCGATGAAACATTTGCACCCATAGCTAGATTAGAATCCATTAGGATGTTGTTAGCATTTACATGTCATAAAGATTTTATTTTATTTCAAATGGATGTCAAGAGTGCTTTCCTAAATGGTTATATTATGGAGGAAATTTATGTGAAACAACCCCCTGGTTTCGAAAATGAGAAATTTCCAAATCGTGTGTAAAGGTTTATTGACACATTAGAAGTCAATTGTAAAAACTTAAAGCCTTGGATAGTGAAATCCTCGAGCTTGGTTGGCTTGGAGGCGTGGACGTAGGGGGAATTGCCGAACCACGTAAAAATCCGCGTGTTTGTTTTTCTCTTCCCTTACTCTTTTATTTTTATGCTTGTTTGAATTTATTGTTCTATATTTCATTAAGGCGTTAGATTGATTTATTGTGTGAATCGTATTGCATAATTTTTAAAATCTCAATTCCCCCCCTCTTGGGTTGCATAACTTGCATTTCAGAAATTGAGGTTCAGCACTGCCTTTCATTTTCAGACCAATGGACAATTAGGAAGGACTATCCAAACTCTTGAGGATATGTTACGAGCTTGTGAATTGAATTTAGAAGGTAATTGGAAAGAATATTTGCCATTAGTGGAGTTTGCCTATAATAACAGCTTTCACTCTAACATAGGCATGGCGCCTTTTAAAGTTTTATACGGGCAGAAGTGCAAGTAGCTTATTTGTTGGATGAAGTTGACAAGAGGAAACTGTTAGGGCTAAAATTATTTCAGATTACTGTTGACAAAATAAAGTTGATAAGAGAGCGTCTCCCCATAGTTCAAAGTAGGTAGAAGAATTATGTTGATTGAAATAGATGTAATCCAGAGTAAGTTGAGGATTATGTATTCTTGAAAATCTCACATTAAAAAGAACTTTTCCGTTTTAGGAAGAAAGGTAAACTTAGGCCTAGGTTTATTAGGTCTTTTAAGATTTTAGAGAGAATTGGCACGACGGCATATCGAGTGGTTTCACCACTGAGCTTTTCAAGGCTTCACAATGTATTTTATGAGTCAGTATTGAGGAAGTACATGGCTGATCCTTCACATATCTTAAATTACCAACCTATCAATATATCAAATGATATATCATGCAAGGAGCAGCCAATAGACATCTTAGATACAAAGGAACAAGTTTTAAGGAGAAGAGTTGTACCTTTAGTGAAAGTTGGCTAGCAAATTATTCTATCTTGGGAATGAGAGGCAGAGAATAAGGAGAAGTACCCTCAGTTTTTAAGGAATAAGGTGACATTCTAAATTTTGAGGACGAAATTTCTCTTTAGAAGGGGAGAAACTATAACACACGCTGTTTTTGTTTTTATGATTATTGTTATATATCTATTTTATAGAATATAGTATTTTAGGTCAATGATGAGTGTTTTAAATTTTAAAATTACTTAATTGTTTTTGTTGTTTTATGTTTATTAAATACCATATTAAAAAGGAAATAAATTCCTTAATGGGTAAGGGTATTAAAAGACTTATCAAGGACTGCTCTTATGTTATTTCGTTTCTCAAAAGCCTAGAGGCTAATAAAGAAAGGAATAAAATAGAAAACATAAGAGTAAAATCACGTTTTTGAATAAGAAGAGGGGAAGATTTTGATTGTGTTTCTATTCTCCATTAAAGAAGTTCTTGAGTTTTTTTTTAAAGAGGGTACGAATTTATAATCCTTTGAAATTCTAGTTTTATTTGTGATTTTATGTGATTGATTGAATGACTTTATGTGTTCTATATTGATAAAATTTGTGAAAGCATGATCATGTATTGGTTTATTTTGTTATTGATTGGAAATGATGTTATTGTGTTATCCAAAAACTATGAACAATATAGAGTGAATGTCATACAACTGCTATTTTCCTTAAGTCTCATACATAGAAACTTTGTAGATTTTTAAACTAGACATCATTAGCTTTCTACTCATATGTTTATCGCTCAAAAACGCATTGTATATTAATTGTAATGATTTTTCAAATTTGGAACACTGGTGCAAGAAAATTTTGATTTTCAGCAGTAATTCTCATTTCTATAATTTATTTCATAGCCCAAACGACTTCTGAAAATTCTGAGAATTTTCATTATTGTACACATAGTGTCTAGTTTCTATATATTAAAATTTTTAATTTTTAGCTGTATATAAAAGTCATAGATTCAGTACAATCGTCCTAGAAACTATTTTATAGAATTGTGAACGTTGAAATGGAAGTCAACTTGGGTTACTTTTTCATTAGTAAAATGCCTTGTAAATTTTAATTCTGATTCCTTATTGTTTCTTCTATTTGACAAAGCTTGAATCACTACTTTTGAGCATATATAACTAAATTTATGAATTTTTAAATTAGCAGTCCTCTGTTTATATTGTCACTGGACAATTTTGATATTTTTATGGAAAGTCAACTTTTGGAGATGTTCAGAGAACTCTAATTAATTAATTTTTTTAAATTTTATATTGAATGCCAACATGTTCACATTAGTTTTTTGTGATATTTGTGATTTTTTTGGACATATTTATAGCTTGTTAGAAATAAACTCCTGTAAGATGGTCGAGTATAATTTAGTGAATTAATGTGCTTAAGTAAGAGCTAATAGTTTAAGATTTCTAGGTTTCTTTTCTAGGTCAAAATTGAATAAGATATTGATAAAAATCTGTCTTGATAATTGTAGGCCAAGAGTGTGTTGAATGATTGGGGTTATTGTTGATTGATTCGGATCAAAGTAAGTGAATTCATGCATAATGCTTATTACATGTACATATGTAAAGATATGTGAAAAGATTTGATATAGATTGGCATTTTATGCTTTTGAAGTAATTTTACCATTATAGTTTATGATAATAAGTTCTATTTTGGTTAAAAACTTGTTTAAAATGTTTTCTTAAAATTTGTTTTCAAAATCACTTTAAAATACTTGTCTTTCCATAAATTGTTTTCCTTAAAAAATATTTTTGAAGCTTTGCCAATTTAATTGTCTGACAAGAGCGTTTTATTGATAAAGTATCAAATGATTGATGTTGAAAGATTTAAAATTGTATTTATGGTTTTGGCTCATTGTCCATAACTATTGATATTAATATAACCGAACAACTAGTTGTATTGTGCGCATCTATCAACGATTATTGTAGGATAAAGTGCCCTGATTGAACTACTAGATAGGTCACCCAAATTGCAGGTGACATACTAAACTGCTAGCCGGATCACCAAGATTATAAGTGACACTATGTGGCATGAGCAAATTAAATGAATGAAAGACGTTATTGATAAATGATTTCTTAAACAACTATTTATTAAAAATGATTATTACATTATAAGTGACCTGATTATGAGTTTTACCATTAATATTTATTAGATTATGAAATGATTACTTGTTTATAATTTATGGTACTTCATAATGATTATGTATTTTATTGTTATTAGCAACTTTATGCGTGAGTTTGCTTATTGAATTGAGCAACCTGTTTCTAGTTTGCTTATCGTTATTACCAACTTTATAGTTATATATTTCATGAGCATCCATTTCAATTTACTCTCAATAAATTTCGTTTGATTTTGAATAATTTGTGTGCTTAGTTCATATGTATAATTGAAGGTGATCGGCAACTCAAGATTTAAGGAATGCTGCTGCAGTAGGCTTGTAAGGATAAGAAAAGAACATGATTATAGAAGAATTGAAACAAGTCTGGAACAATGTAGATGTTGAAGCCAATGTTGTAGCACTGTTGTTGTAACAATCTTGGAGCAACGACAGGGAAGATTTCACGCGAGATACTAAAAAGATTGCAATTTGGAGTTTCCTAAACTAGAAAATGTGCACCCTAGGCTTTCGGTTGCCCCAATTCTAAGTTATAAAAAGGGCATACACGCAAAAAAAAAGAAAAAAGAGAAAGAGATTGTCATTAGAGAAAAAGAATAGAGAAACAAAACAAGAGAAAACAAAGATCAAGAGAGAGAATTGAGGATAGGCCATGTCCACAAACACACAACACATAACAATGAAATTTTACACGTAGATATGCCCATGTCCATACACACACAACACATTATATCAACACATCATATAAACACATGGGCAGAACATATAAATCCACATCCGTATAAATATTAAAATAGACTTTTCAAACATGCCAAACATATGCATATTGTTTATTGTAATTCATTTAGAAATCTAGTTTACTTACCTCTTGGCACACTCATGTAACAAATGCGTACTGATATCATTGACCTAAAAATCATAACAAAATTCTCATAAGATATAATCAAGTGTCAATCATAAACTCTAATGTCCTCAAATATCTCATTTTAAGCAACTTATAAACTCAACCTCAAATGCCATCAATATTCGGTCTTCAAAACAGAACAATCCATGTTCTCCGATTTTTAATAAATTATTATCTTATTAGAAAAATCTCAAATTTTACAGAGCATATTATCACGAGATGAGTGTTTTACGTAGCAAACTCGTGCGATACGTAGACAACCTTTGCCGAATGTTGCTAAGTAAGCCTTGAGCTTCTCGCCTAGCTAAGCCTAACAGTTTTCAAAGAGCCAGAGAGAAAAGAGCAATAGAGCCGAATAAAGAGAATTGTATTACCTGAATGAAAGATTGCAAGAGAGCTTACAAGTGTTTAAGTTGCTTGCTCTAAGCTTGTTGCTCAAATGCTAAATGTCATGCCCTATTTACAGTGGAGGCATGCCAAGCCCTAGAAATTCTAAAGAATTCTATCACATGCCTAGAATTCTAGTTATTTACATGAGCTAGAAATGTGTGGAGTATTCTAGATTATTTACAAGCTCAAATGTGCTAGAATTTCTCATTTATTAAAAATTATCAAATTATCATCTTCACATTCCCAAGTGCCTTCGCTCTCGGGGAGATTTTTCCACTTCACCAAGTACTCGTTGTATGGTGGTATGCCTCTTCTCCGAACTATGCAATCCGCAATGATGTAGTCCATATATTTGTCGAATGCGATGACAACGACGATTGGCGCACGCCTCGATTCTCTGGGACTTGGGTCTCCCACGTCTTTGTAATATGGCTTGAGAAGGCTCACACGGAAGATCGGATGGATCTTGAGTCTTGGTGAAAGTTGAAGTTAATACGAGACGTCGCCCACACGTCGTACAACTCAGAAGGGTCCTTAATAGCATCTCACTAACCCCCTGTGGACTTTCCGCAACGTCTTGAATTGTTGGGGTAGGAGCTTGATCATGACTTGATCGCCTTCCTTGTACTCCACATGTCGTCTCCTTGTATCCGCCCATTTTTTCATCTTCCTTGCGGCTTTGTCGAGGTAGGCTCACGTGATGTCCGCTTTCTCATGCCATTCACGGGCGAGCTTGTGTATCACGGGGAATTTTCCTCCGTAAGTTGAAGCTATGGCGTTAGAGGTCATGGGCTAGAACCCCATGACGATTTTGAACGGACTCTTGCCCGTAGCCTCACTTCACTAAAAGTTATAAGAAAATTGAGCGATGTCGAGTAGCTTCGCCCAATCCTGCTAATGAGAGCTCACATAGTGCTTCAAGTACATACCGAGGAGGTCATTGATGCGCTCGGTCTCCCCATCCATTTATGGTTGGAAGCTTGTTGAGAACTTAAGATCGGTCCCTAACATCTTAAAGAGCTCCGTCCAAAAACGCCCAGTGAACCGAGGGTCTCGGTTGCTCATAATACTCTTTGGAACTCCCCAAAGCTTCTCAATATACTTGACGAATAGGCGGGCTGCCTCGTCCACTTTGCAATTGGTTGGTACGATAATGAACGTGGTGTACTTGTTGTAACGGTCGACAAAGATATAATGTTGTCGCTGAAATACTAACTAGGCAACCCAAAAGGGGGGTGAATTGGGTTTCTATAAAATAAAACACTAAAAACAAATTTATTATGCAAATATAAAAACGAAATAAATGCAATAATAAATAAATTGATCACAAATTAAAAAGATAGGGAAAGAGAGAATCAAACACAACAATGTTTACGTGGTTCGGCTAACCTCGCCTACGTCCACGCCTCCAAGCTTTCCGGGCTTGAGGTTTTCACTAAGCAAGCCTCCAAGGCTTCAATTGCTTACACTTGACTTCCAAGGTGTCAATAACCTTTACAACTAGAGATTATCCCCAATCTCTTAACCCAAGTGTATCCCAACACTCTCAATCCCTCAAAATGAAAGATTACAATTTGTTTTTCTCTCACACTAAATCAAAGATTACAAGTAGATGCTCAAAGTGTGAATAGATGAAGTGAAACTATGTTTCTATCCCTTGTGAAGATTGCAAATTCGAGTATAAGCTCAATGGTTGTGTTCTGATCAGTCCCCTTTGAATTTGAATGAGCTTATTTATAAGTAGAGCTGAAAAACTAGCCGTTATTTGCTATCTGCCCGAAAACGGTTCACCGTTAGTTGTTAACGGTTAACCGTTTGTGCTGATCAAAGTTACCGTTAAGACATAATTCAAATAAACGGTTTGCCGTTTTTAGGTTACCCTTTCGCCGTTAACGTCCAGTGACCTGAAAATGAATATCGGTTATCCGATTCAAGTAATCGGCTAAGGCTTTGCATAAGATGACTCTCTGGACGTTATCGGTTCACCGTTTGCAAATAAACGGTTCACCGTTAGTGTACAGTAACCTGCAAAAAGAACAACGGTTATCCGTTTAAGTAAACGGCTAAGGCTGTGGGTGACATTACTCTCTGGACGTTATCGGTTAACCGTTTATAAATAAACAGTTCACCGTTAGTTTCCAGTAAGCTCTTTATTTCTGTTTTCACTAATCGGTTAGAGCCTAGACAAATCTTTGCTCTCTGGTCGTAATTGGTTAACCGTTTATAAATAAACGGTTCACCGTTTTCTGCCAGAAACATATTTTAAACCAGTTTTTGCAACGAATCATTTTCCAAATTAAAAACCATCTTTTATAAGCATGAAAGGAATAGTTTTTATGACTTTCATTTGTTTAGGAAATAACTCCAATAAATTTACAAAAAAGCATTTAAAGTTTATTATTATCAAAATCAATATTATTAACATATTTATGTTAACAGTCGCACCCTTCAGATTTGGGTAGCGATGTGATGAAGTCCATGGAGACACTTTCCCAGGGCCTTGTTGCGAGTGGTAGCGGCTCTAATAATCCCATTGAGAGTTGATGATCCACCTTGTCTTGTTGGCACGCCAGACAAATGCACACATATGTCTCGATGTCATCCCTCATGTGTGGCAAAAAATACAAGGCTTGAACTAGTGCGGTGGTGCACTCAATTCCTAGGTGACCAGCCTACTTGGAGTTATGGCTGTTGAGTGTTAGAAAATGCATATTTATAAAGGTGAAAATCATTATTTTATATTTCAACTCTTACTAACAACCTTTACTTTTATGTATTTAAGTTTCTTGTAATTTAATTATGTGTGTTTTATTTTAATTAATTATTTTATGTATTTTAGTGGCATCATAGTCATTTTATAATAAACGAGAGATCAAATGGCAAAACAGACATCATTTTTGAACTCAGGATGGTCGAAAACCTTATGAGGAGCATAAAAGGAAAAATGGCACTGTTCACATGTACGGTACTATTCACATGTACGGGTACGATATACGTTACTGTTCATGGCACTGTTCACATAGATGGACCGATGACGTGGCATTGACCGATGACGTGGCATGATTTTATTGGACTAAAATTCTTATGTACTGTTTATGGTGACGTGGCAGCATATTAGTGGATCAAAAACTGCGTGTACGGTACATGCAACACAGGGGATTATTTACTGTGCAAACCGCGTTACTGTTCAACCCGTGTGTAAACTGCGTTACTGTTTAAACAGTTGTCAAACCGCATACTGTTCACGCGTACTGTTGACTGTACTGTTGACTGATGACATGGCCCAATCCTAAGCGTCCAAACTGTTTTTAATACGATAACCATGATTTACTCGATGTAACTATAAAAAGGGGGTCTCTCCCCCTAATTTGGCACCTCTGAATCCATTTTTGGGGTTCATTTTCTGTAATTCTCTCTCTATCTTGTATTTTCTACGTATTTTAATAAATTTATATTTTACTCCTAGTTCAACTATGAGTGGCTAATTTTCTTTCAAGCTTGGGTTGAAGGTGAAATCTCAACATGTGTCATGGGCTTGATTTGGTAAATTTATTTTCTCTTCCCCTCTAGTTTTTTTGGATGTTTTGACTTTTCGTTGACAAATAATACTAATCTTGTCTAGTACTGCCCTGGTTTCACCGGCACCCTAGTGTAAGATTATTATTATTTGGCACGATAAGCCCTTAGCACCATATTTATTAGAGTGTGATTCATGAGGTGTGGATTCCCCCCTCATAATTTAATTGGTATTAATAAGGAATATTTAGCCCATGATGCATGTTGATACGGATCTAGATACCCAAGTACGTCATTTCAATAGTTTTCTCTTCAATTTATTCCTGTCATTTTAATTTCAATTTTAGAATTTATTCTTGCCATTTTAATTTAAGTTTTAGCATATTCCAAATTATTTCCACCACAAATTCAATCACCCATTTACAAAATTAATTCTATATATAATTAAAATCCACCTCCTCGTGGGATCGACACTCGTCACCATTGATCTATACTACGATAGATTCGTGCGCTTGCGAGTTCAATAAAATTTGCACAACAAGTTTTTGGCGCCGTTACCGGGAGGTAAGTAATTTTAATTCATAGAATTAATTTTTGTGAATATTTCCATTTAATTTTTTTATATTTTTAAAAAAAGAGAAAAAAAAGTGAATCTACATTTAGAAGTTAGTATTTCTTTTCTTTTTTTCTTTAAATTCTGTAATTTAATTTTCAAGTTATTTTTTTATTTCTTCTTTGTAATTTTTATTTATCTTATTAATTTATTTTTAGTTAATTTATTTTCACGTTTTTTTTGTGTATTTTTATAGTAAGGTTGTAATAGCGTAACAAGGTTAGTATCGTAATTTCTCCTTCTTCTTTATTTTTATTGTTTTGTTCCTATTTTTATTTTTTATTTTTTTCCCATTTTTATTTTTGTTTCTTGCATGCATGGTCGTAGGTCATTATTACATAATCTTGAACCTATAGATCTTGAACTTGAAAAAACACTTCGCACACACAAACACGTTAAAAATAAATTTGGAATGGATTTACAAGCACCACAAAAGAGGCCATTTAAGGACTACTTCAGTCCTTTAGTTCATTTGAGCACATCATGCATACGATACGTAGCTATTAGGAGTTTTGAATTAAAACCTAGCGTGCTAAATTGTCTCCCCACATTCTATGGCCTAGAAAATGAGAACCCATACAATCATTTGAATGATTTTCACGCAATTTGTCAAACATTTAAATATGAGAATTTTTCAGATGATGATGTAAAACTCATATTATTCCCATTTTCTTTAAAGGATAGAGCTCGTTCATGGCTTAATACATTACCTGCTAATAGTATTGCATTATGGGAACAAATGGTTACGAAATTTTTAAATAAATATTTCCCAGTATATAAAACCAATGCTATTTGCAGGGAAATCTCGGAGTTTACCCAGAGAGATGACGAGCAGTTTTTCGAAACATGGGAGCGATTCAATGGGCTACTCTTGAAGTGTCCACATCATGGGTATGAGAAATGGCACCAATGCCAATACTTCTTAGAGAGATTATTGCCGAATGTACAAGAATGGCTAATGGCGACAAGTGGAGGAGGGCTAATGTCAAAAAGTGCATCAGAAATTTGGGAATTCTTCCAGCGACAAGCAGATAATTCCCAACAACGGAGTCGATCACTCAGGAATACTAGAAGGATTAAGGGAGTAAATGAAGTTCAAATTGGCGAGTCAACTTCAGGAATCAAAGAAGTCAATGAGATGGTTGAAAGTCTCTCTCGACAAATAGCATCGTTATCGACTGCTAAATCAACAAAGCCACATGACCTTGAATCATATCCAAATCAAGCCAATGCCATAGGAGTAATGAGAAAACCATCAAATTACAATCTATACTCCAACACATACAATCCTGGATGGAAAGACCACCCCAATTTTTCATGGTCTCAAGGATTCCAGCAGAATAGACCAGCAGCTCCACCTCCACCAATGCAACCAATTCCTCAAAATCCCCAAGCCTCTCAGCCACCATTCAGACCATACAATCAGAACCAGAATTACTCTCAACCCAGACCATGGGAGGATGCATTCTAGAATTTCAGGAATGTTACTCACTCCACGATTGAGCAACAGAACCGCACCATTGATGGACTACGAAATGAGTTGAGAGTGGGCTTCAACTCATAAGCTCAATCAGTTTCAAACCTTGAGAAGATGGTAGGACAACTTGCTTCTTCAATTCAGACCTTGGCAATGACTGTCGAGAAAGGTAAATTTCCAAGTCAACCAGTGCCTAACCATAAGGGAGTGCATGAAGCAAGTACCAGTTCACCACAGCAGCATGGAGAGGTCAAAGCCGTCATGACCTTACGGAAAGGAAAAGAGGTCGACAATAAGGTGGAGATGCCGGTGACGAAGGAAAATCAAATTGTACCTGTGAGTATTGAGGACTCATCACCGAAGGAGAAAGAAGAAACCAACCCACGAGAATATGTTCCGAAAGCTCCATTTCCCCAGAGGTTAGCTAAAGGAAATAAGGGAAAATCCACAGGTGAGATTCTCGAAATCTTCAAGCAGGTAAATGTCAACATCCCTTTACTTGATGTTATTAAACAAGTCTCATCTTATGCCAAGTTTCTTAAAGACCTGTGCACTAAAAAGAGAAACATGTATGTTCAAAAGAAGACATTTTTAACAGAAAACGTTAGTTCTATACTCCAACATAAAATTCATTTAAAATGCAAAGACCCAGGCTCCCCCACTATCTCATGTAGCATAGGGAACCACACAATTGAGAATGCTTTGTTGGATTTAGGAGTTAGTGTAAATCTATTGCTTTACTCAGTATTTGTGAAACTTAGACTTGGAGAATTACACCCAACTCCAGCGGTGTTACAACTTGCATATCGGTCCACGAAAATACCTCGTGGTATTGTGGAGGACGTGCTTATCCAGGTAGACAAGTTTTATTTTCCTGTTGATTTCATTGTAATTGACACTAAACCAATACAAGATTCAAGGAAGCACATCCTCATTATTTTAGGCCAACCTTTCTTGGCAACTGCGGATGCTCATATTCAATGCAGAACTGGAAATATGCAGTTGTCCTTCGGCAACATGACTATGGAGCTGAACATCTTCAACATTGCCAAACAACCTCACAATGTAGATGATGGAATTGTTGATGTAGATTTAATTGAAGCACTAGTTGATGATACTTTTGTTTCAAACCTTAGTGATGATCCTTTACAAACATGTTTAACTCACTTTGGTTTGGATTTTGATATTGACAGATCGGTCGATGAGGTCAACGCCCTACTTGACTCAGCATCATCCATGGACACTAATAAATGGAAGTCAAGAGTTGAACAACTAGCACCATCAGAGAAGAAACTCATTCCATCATCAGAATCACCACCGAAACTCGAGCTCAAACCATTGCCCAACACTCTGGAATATGCATTTTTGGGGGAAGAAAGTACTTTACCGGTAATCATCTCATCATCCCTCAATGACGAACAAAAAGGTAAGTTGTTGGATGTTTTAAAAGAGCACAAAGGAGCATTATGGACCATAGCAGACATAAAAGGTATAAATCCGGTAGATTGCATGCATTACATTCACCTTGATGAAAATGCTAAATCTACTAGGGAAATACAACACCGATTAAATCCTAATATGAAAAAAGTGGTTAGAACTGAAGTCCTTAAGCTATTAGATGCATGTATCATTTACCCCATTTTTTATAGTTCATGGGTTAGTCCTGTGCAAGTTGTCCCCAAAAAGTCAGGAGTTACTGTAGCTACCAATGCCGATAATGAATTGATACCAACTAAAGTAACTACAGGATGGCGTGTATGCATTGATTATAGAAAGTTGAATTCTGTCACACGTAAAGACCATTTTCCTTTACCATTTATCGACGAAATGCTTGATAGATTAGCAGGCCATGAATTTTATTGCTTTCTAGATGACTACTCAGGATATAATCAGATTCCCATAGCACCAAAAGATCAAGAGAAGACTACTTTCACTTGCCCTTTTGGTACTTTTACATATAGGAGAATGCCATTTGGATTATGTAATGCACCTGCTACATTTCAACGATGGATGTTGAGCATTTTTTCTGATATGGTTGAACGATTTCTTGAGGTCTTTATGGATGATTTTTCTGTCTTTGGTGATTCGTTTGATCAATGTTTACACCATCTAACACTAGTTCTGCAGAGATGTATCGAGAAAAACTTGGTCTTAAATTGGAAGAAGTGTCATTTTATAGTACAACAAGGTATTGTTCTCGATCACATCATTTCAAGCAAAGGTATTGAGGTTGATAAAGCCAAGGTGGATCTCATTTCTAATCTTCCTCCATGTAAAACAGTCAGAGAAGTAAGATCTTTCATTGGGCATGCTGGTTTTTATAGACGTTTCATTAAAGATTTTAGCAAAGTTTCTAGACCCTTATGCAATTTACTTGCTAAGGATACACCTTTTATCTTTAATGATTCATGTCTTGCGGCTTTTGAAAAATTAAAGTAATTGTTGACATCATCACCCATCATTCAGCCCCCAAACTGGAGCTTACCATTTGAGCTCATCTGTGATGCATCTGATTATGCAGTAGGAGCAGTATTAGGACAAAGAGTTGATCGGATTCCCCATGTTATTTATTATGCTAATATGACATTGAATGATGCACAGTTGAACTATTCAACTACTGAAAAAGAAATGCTAGCAGTAGTGTTTGCATTAGAAAAATTTCGATCTTATCTCATTGGTTGTAAAATAATTATGTTCACAGATCATGTTGCTCTTAAATATCTTCTCACAAAGAAAGATGCAAAAGCTAGACTAATTCGTTGGGTGTTACTTTTGCAGGAATTTGACTTGGAATTCAAAGATAAGAAAGGCACAGAAAATGTTGTGGCAGATCATCTCTCCCGTCTCCATTTCGACACAATTACAGAGCCATTAACATTGAATGAGTCCTTTCCAGATGAACCATTAATGAGCGTGGAAGTATTACCTTGGTATGTTGATATGGTTAATTATCTTGTTACAGGTAAACTTCCAGAGCATTGGACCAAGCAAGACAAGGCTAAATTCTTTGCAGAAATAAAGAATTTCTTTTGGGATGACCCGTATTTGTTCAAGTATTGTGCAGACCAAATTATTAGACGATGTGTCCCAGAGAGTGAAATTCAAAATATCCTTTCATTCTGCCATGAACAAGCTTGTGGGGGCCATTTCAGTGCTAAGAAAATAGCTACAAAATTTTTACAATGTGGTTTCTATTGGCCAACTATATTTCGAGATGCTTACACGTTCTGTTCTTCTTGTGATAGATGTCAACGAATGGGGAGCACTACACGAAGAAACATGATGCCACTAAATCCAATTTTAGTTGTTGAGATCTTTGACGTATGGGGTATCGACTTCATGGGACCCTTTCCCCCTTCTTTTGGCCATCAATTCATATTGGTTGCTGTTGACTATGTATCGAAATAGGTAGAAGCAATTCCATGTAGAACCAATGATCACAAGGTGGTGATAGGGTTTTTGAAAAGCAACACTGTTTCGCGCTTTGGATTCCCTCGAGCGATAATCAGTGATGGTGGTGCCCACTTTTATAATAAAGCATTCAAAGTACTTTTGACAAAGTATTCAATCACTCATAAAGTGGCAACCCCATATCATCTGCAAATCAGTGGCCAAGTGGAGATATCCAATCGTGAAATAAAGCACATATTAGAAAAGATTGGTCATTAAGACTTGATGATGCATTATGGGCATATCGAACGGCTTTCAAGACCCCGATTGAGATGTCACCCTATAGGCTAGTGTATGGAAAAGTTTCCCACCTACCTGTGGAACTCGAGCATCGTGCATATTGGGCCATTAAGAAATTCAATTTTGACATGCAGCAAGCCAGCTCAGAAAGAAGATTACAACTAGCAGAACTTGAAGAAATTCGCAATGATGCATATGAAAATGACAAGATTTACAAGCAACGAATGAAAGTTTTCCATGACAAGCATATTATGAGAAAATCTTTCACTCTAGGTCAGAAAGTGCTTTTATTCAACTCTCGCTTGCACCTATTCCCAGGTAAGTTACACTCTCGATGGTCTAGTCTATTTATTGTTCATACTGTTTTTCCACATAGGGCAATTGAAATTAAAGACCCAAAGAACGGTGTGACGTTTAAAGTTAATGGTCAAATATTAAAGCCATATCTAGAATACCAACCACATGGAGAAGACACCGAAATAAATTTAAGTGACCCACCAGATTTGAATTGATTTTTTCTTTTCGGTGGTTTGATCTTTTTCTTTCTTTTTATTCTTTTACTAATTGAAAATTATTTTTACATAAGTGTATTTGTTTTACCATTAAGTTTTCTCTTATCATTGTTAATCATGAGTGCCACATGTAGATCATTCCTCCTGAACATTCTTAAACCACTTCAACGTATCAAAACTCATCTCAAAAGGCAGATTCAATCTTGTAAAACACATCGCATTTGGCCTCTACAACCACCAGAGTTAGTAGCCTATGTTGAGGATTTAGAAAGCCAACTCAGAAATATTGAGAGAGGTGTTTACGACATTCAGTTGGAGCTTGAGGTAAATTCAATAAGAGGACGATTTTAATTTTCTTTGTGTGTTATAATTTGTTTTTCTGTTTGTGTGCTTTAGTTTGTTACCCCGGTGAAGTGGCGGATAACGGTACTCTGTGACAATCAAGTCAATTACTTCAGTTTCCCATAATAACTAATATTCTGAGGTGAAGGTATGGACAAAACCGAGATTCTAGCGAAGCTTCACAAGCGATTCTCTTCACTCCCTCAGAATGCCCTCCTTACAATTTACAAAGCTCAGTCCGAATGCATGCGATTGCGCATGAGGAATAACATACCTGCTGACATTCGTTGGTTAATCGAGGCGAAAGTACGATTGGCGGGTGAGTTACCTCCAAAATTTATTGCATACATGCCTGGTTGTGGGAAAGGAAATTATGCAAGAAAACGACGAGCTCAAAGAATTTCTGTTGCTTGTCATAAGTGTGCCAGAATGAGTTGCAATAAAAACCGATGTTCTTTAGGAATGGTGTCTAATAACAGGGAAGATAAGATTTAATTCATTAGGGATGGCTTGAATAAGGAGTCATTAGATGATATCCTTCTGTCTATTGAAACACATCCCAGTGGATATGTGTAAGGAGCGATTCTCCAGTTATGGCCATTATTCCAGAAAGAGCATGCACGATATAGTCTCGGGAATCTGACTATAAACGACCATGTTTGCCAATTTATAAGAAAACTAGATGGAAAGCCCATCCTCGACCCATAGAAGGCGTTCAAGCCGTTTCTGGACGTAAAACCAGAAGAAGATGTGAGCCACAGTCGCAACTACCTGTAAATATCCTTTTACTTTATTGTTATTTTATTTTATTTCACTGTTGTTTTATCATTTGCATTATTGTCTTTAATAATTTTATTACTGTTTGTTTTTACTGTTTGCTTATTGATTATCGAGCTATGTGCTTTACGTGTTATTTGACACTGACATGCCACCTCATATACAGTTGTGATCCACTGTCGCCAAGATTCTTAAATATGACTTTTTGATAAGCACTCATAAATTGTTTTTGAGAAATATTCCCATGGCAGCTACTCCGAGCAGACAATTCAAAAACATTTTAGTGCTTTCTGGATTTACCTATGGCAAACATAAAGAGTTCGTTGATGCAGCAATAGATCTTGGTCGAAGTATAGCAGAGAGAAAATTACACTTGGTGTATGGAGGAGGTAACCGAGGGTTATCAAAATTAGTCTCAGAAGCTGCTTTTGTCAGAGGAAGCCAAGTGTTAGGCATCATCCCAAGAGTCCTAAAACCTTTGGGCAATGTGTCTGACTCATTGACTGGAGAAGAGTTAGTCGTCTCAGGTATGCAAGAAAGAATAACTGAAATGCTTAATCATGCTGATGCTTTTATTTTCCTTCTAGGAGATCTTGCAACACTAGAGGCACTTATCACTCTAGCATCTTGGGCCCATCTGCACATTCACCAGAAACCCATCGGTTTGTTAAATGTCAATAATTTTTATGATGACTTTATCGCATTTCTTAACCATGCAATAAGAAACTACTTTATTCCTTCTAATGCGAAAAAACTTTTTATTTGTGCTCATACTGCTAATGAGCTACTTGATATGTTACAAGTTTATAAACCAGAGCCAAACCCCTGGAGCTTTGTGTTGGAGCGTTCAAATGATGACGATAACAGTAGCCGCAATAAGAAGTACAAATTAGATTTAACTCCCTGCCTCTAAATATTTTCTTCTTTGTTGCACCACATAGGTGATGTCTTCTACACTCTACTTCTTTCCTTTACAACATTGAGGACAATGTTTCGTTCTGGTTGGGGGGAGGGAATAGTTGACAATTGTGGAATATTGGTTAAGTTTTTACTAATTTTTTGCTGTAGAAACTAACTGTTGATAACTTTTGTGTTGAAGATGGCTGAATATGGAGTGTAGTAACTCTAGAAACGCATCTTTATTGTTAAAAAATATAAAAAAATAAAAAAAAACAAAAACAAAAAAAATGTTCACTTTTCTTCTTCTTTTTAATTTCTCCTTTATAAATATAAATTTTCAAAAAATTTTTTGAGTCGAAGATAGCTGAATTTGAAGTGTAGTGCCTCTAGAAACGCATCTTCTTAAGTTTAAAAAAAAAAAAATTTTTCGTTTTCTATCATTTTCTAATTAGTTTTTTCTGCATCATTTTTACATTTCTGTATATATATATTTCCTTTCATGTTTAGAATAGGTTGGGGGGTAGGGTGTTGTTTAAAAAAAACAAAAATTGTGTGATTTGTTTTAACATTGGATGACATGATTAATTTCAAATTTTAGTATTTGTATTATCTTTGGTCTTAAGTAATATTACACTATATTTGCTACTGTACATGTTGATGTCGGAGACAAATATGAGTTGCTTGAAGGAATGAACATGTCATAATAAATACCAAGTGAGTTTTTGAGTCTATCATTTTTCTTGGAGAGTAACCCTTTGCCCATTCTTTATAAAGCTTAGCAGTTTATTATTGTACACGATCTCTAGATTTCTTTTGAGTTAACCCTGAAATAAAAATTAAAAAAAAGAAAAAAAGAAAAAAAATGTGTGTTGCTACATTTAGAAGCCCATTTAATTAGTAGATATAGAAGATTATTTAGAGCCCTAAAAGATGAGGGAAAGGCCGTCTTTGATCCGTTTGAGCCTTTCTAGCCATCCTGTTTATCAAATATCCATAGTTAACCCTTTTGAGCCTTTAAAAAAAAAAAAACTTTTCTTTGTCAACTTATCATCTTGACCCACTCCGATTTGGAGTATTACCCATTATCTTACAAGATCCATCACCCATTTATGTTTGAGAAAAATGTAAATAAACATTTTGTATAGTGAAGTTATGCTTAGTTAAAAGAAAAAAGAAAAAATTGTTGCTTCAAAAAAAAACAAATTATTGTTTCAAAAAAATAAATAATAGGTAAAATCCACCTTGCAACTTCCAAAAAAAAAATCCTCTGCATTTTTCTCAAACATACACTTTATTTTTCCTATTTCTCTTCTTTGTTAGCCATGGCCCTAGCCTACGTTATGTCCTAATAAAAGTCCTTCTTAATTTTAGGGAACTATAGTCTAAAGTAGAAGCTAGTTATATGGGCTAAAAAGATGTAGTGATGCATAAAAAAATAAATAAATAAATTGGGTTGACTGGCATTTTTATTTGACTTGAGATCGTATAATTTCTAAGTTGAGAGCATATTTCTTTCATCTTAGTGAGAGTATGTGATATTATTTCTTGATTATTTTCTCTCAATTACCATTCATTGGAGTGACTATTTTTATTGGGTTTAATTTCTTTGTGAGAATGTCACTACTTCCAGTGAGAATTTTGGGGTTTGACATGTCATTCTTGAAGGTTGCTACGACAAAGTCTACTAGGCTAATTCATGTGGATGGTTGATGTGGGTGTGATGTTTCTTTAGACTTAAGATAATGCTTATACTTTTATTTGATTGTTATCATTAATCTAATTGAATAAACAAGGGTGTTTAAAAAAAATCATTTTTGAATTTTGTTTTCGCTTTATTTGCTAGGGACTAGCAATAAGCTGGTTGGGGGGTGTGTTGAGTGTTAGAAAATGCATATTTATAAAGGAGAAAATCATCATTTTATATTTCAACTCTTACTAACAACCTTTACTTTTATGTGTTTAAGTTTCTTGTAATTTAATTATGTGTGTTTTTTTAATTAATTATTTTATGTATTTTAGGGGCATCATAGTCATTTCATAATAAACGAGATATCAAATGGCAAAACGGACATCATTTTTGAACTCAGGACGGTCGAAAACCTTAAGAGGAGCATAAAAGGAAAAATGGCATTGTTCACATGTATAGTACTATTCACATGTAGGGATACGGTCTACGTTACTGTTCATGGCACTGTTCACATAGACGGACTGATGACATGGCATTGACTGGCATTGACCGATGAGGTGTCATGATTCTATTGGACTAAAATTCTTATGTACTGTTTATGGTGACGTGGCAGCATATTAGTGGACCAAAAACTGCGTGTACGGTACATGCAACACAGGGGATTATTTACTGTACAACCGCGTTACTGTTCAACCCGTGTGTAAATCGCGTTACTGTTTAAACAGTTGTCAAACTGCGTACTGTTCACACGTACTGTTGACTGATGACGTGGCACAATCCTGAGCGTCCAAACTGTTTTTAATCCGATGACCATGATTTACTCGATGTAACTATAAAAAATAGGCCTCCCCCCCTAATTTGGCACGTCTAAATCCATTTTTGGGGTTCATTTTCTGTAATTCTCTCTCTATCTTGTATTTTCTACGTATTTTAATAAATTTTCATTTTGCCCCTAGTTCAACTATGAGTGGCTAATTTTCTTTCAAGCTTGGGTTGAAGGTGAAGTCTCAACATGTGTCATGGGCTTGATTTGGTAAATTTATTTTCTCTTCCCCTCTAGTTTTTGTGGATGTTTTGACTTTTCGTTGACAAATAATACTAATCTTGTCTAGTACTGTCCAGGTTTCACCGGCACCCTAGTGTAAGATTATTATTATTTGGCACGATAAGCTTTTAGCACCATATTTATTAGAGTGTGGTTCATGAGGTGTGGATTCCTCCCTCATGATTTAATTGGTATTAATAAGGAATATTTAGCCCATGATGCATGTTGATACGGATCCAGATACCCAAGTACGTCATTTCAATAGTTTTCTCCTTAATTTATTCCTGTCATTTCAATTCCAATTTTAGAATTTATTCTTGTCATTTTAATTTAAGTTTTAGCATATTCCAAATTATTTCCACCACAAATTCAATCACCCATTTACAAAATTAATTTTATATATAATTAAAATCCACCTCCTCGTGGGATCGACACTCGTCACCATTGATCTATACTACGATAGATTCGTGCGCTTGTGAGTTCAATAAAATTTGCACAACAATGACACTCCTTAATGACCTCTTTCCGTGAATTTCCTCACTTTGGCACGAACAGTCGATCTCCCATGGTGAGGAGGAGAATTCCTCCTGCCAAAATCGCCTTATTTTTCCTTTGAGCACCTTCTCCAATAAGTCTTTTGCTACCAAATCATGTTAGAGGCCTACAAGGTCGGACTTCGATTAGCTCATGCTAAGTATCGCCAATTCGGCCTTATGGATTAGAGCGTCCGCAACGACATTGGCTTTGCCCAGTTTGTACTCGAGCCGATAATCAAATTTCGCTAGAAAATCTTGCCACTTTGCTTACTTCAGGCTCAACTTCTTTTGTGTTTGAAAGTAGCTCGTCACTACGTTGGTCATCATGATTGTGAAGTGTCAGCTAAACAAGTAATGTCGCCACACTCGCAAGCAATGTATGATTACGGTCATTTCCTTCTCCTGCACCGTGTAGCGGCATTCCGTATCATTTAGCTTTCGACTCTTGAACGCACCTATAGTGAAATCTAAGGCATCTATTTGAACTTCGAAAGGTTTTGTGTGGTTCAAAAATACGAGGACCGATTCATCTGAAATCGCCTTCTTTAGCTCCTCGAATGCACATTGACACTTTTCCGACCAATGCCATGTTCTGTTTTTCTTGAGCAAATCTGTCAAGGGTGCCGCCTTGGCTGAGTAGCTCTTGATAAAGCGCTGATAGTAATTTACCAATCCAAGGAATGAACGAAGCTCGGGGACTTTTGTGAGAGCCTCCTATTCGAGAATGGCCTTCACCTTGGCATTTTCCATCATAAGCTTTATGCCCGCAATCTTGTGGCCAAGGAACACCACTTCTTGTTGAGCGAATGAGCACTTCTCCATTTTGAGAAAGAGCTCGTTGTCTCGAAGTACTTGGAGGACTTATTGCAAATGTTGGGCATGTTCCTCGAGTATGGTGTTATACACTACGATGTCATCTAAGTACATGACCACAAAGCGGTCGAGGAATGGTTGGAGTACCTTATTTATGAGTATGCAAAATGTGGCAGGTACATTAGTGAGGCCAAATGACATAACAAGGAATTCAAAAGACCCGTAACTTGTTGTGCACACTGTCTTCGGTTCGTCTCCCCTTGGCGATGCGCACTTGATAGTACCCAGAGCGCAAGTCGAGTTTGGTGAAGTACCGTGCTTTGACAAGCTGGTCGAACAAATCTGCAATTAGGGAATCAGATACTTGTTCTTGATGGTGATCTTGTTGGGCGCTCTATAATCGATGCACCTCTGCAGCGATCATTTCTTTTTCTTTTGGAAGAGGATTGGTGCACTGAATGGGGCCGTTGAGGGGCGAATATAGCCTGCATCTAGCAAGTCTTTTAGTTGTCTCCACAACTCTTCAAGTTCGGGTGGCGCCATGCGGTAGGGCGCCAAAGATGGTGGTTTCGCACCTTATTTCAGCTTGATCGCATGATCTACCTCTTGTCGAGATGGGAGCTTCTTCGGAAGTTCGGGGAGTATCATGTCCTTGAACTCATTAAGGACGGCTTGTATTCGTGGAGGGACTTGGCTTGGTGATTTTCCGTAATCTCCTTCCTCGTTAAGTTTCCAAATGAAGACCAAGAAACTTAGATCCTTCTTGAAAGCCCTTTTGAATTGTATGTCCGAGAGCGTCTTCTCCTCGGACTTGCCTCATTTTACGGGAACCATGCATGCTTTGCTTCCGTCGAGGATGTTTAGGGTATTAGTAGTGGACAGCGGGAAGGCATGGACTTGATCGAAGAATTCCATGCCGAGGATCATCTTGAAGTCGTCCATGGGTACGATAGAGAAGTCAAGCTTTCCGCTCCACGTACCGAGTGTTATTTGTACGCCTTATGCAATTCCCGTAATTGGCTTGGCAGGTGAGTTTATTGCCTTTATCGTGCCTCCTTCCCTGGTGACCTTGAGGCCTAAGTGCTTGGCCTCATTTACAGACACGAAGTTGTGTGTCGCTCCCGTGTCTAGTAGCGCGTGAACGGACTGCCCATTTATCTTCACGCCCATATCCATGAGCCCTTTCTTAGTAAGTGTGGGCTATTGGCGATCGAGTGCACCGAGGCATTGGAGAGAACCCATGCTAAGTTGGGGTTTCTCCGTGGACATTGTGGGGTTGCTCTTGAGTTAGGTAGCAAGAGCGTTGAGCGACTTCCTCTCCGGACAATCGTGTACCCAGTGAGGCTCATTGCTTTGGTACAACGGGCTTCGTGGCTTCGATGCCTCCTTTTTGCCCTCCGATTTTTCTTGCCCGCTCTTATTGCTAAGCGGCTTTTTCTGCCCCTAATCTTTGCGGTTATTGCCCTTGTCTTTGCGACTCTCTCCCCCACCTTTGCCTTAATTAGCCTTTTTATCTTTGGATTAAGTAGAGTATTCAGTGAGCGACTCTGCAATGGCGATGGCCTTGTCAAGTTTTTGAACACCCTACCTATCAAGCTCGGTCTTGGCCCAATCCTTGAGGCCATCTTGGAAATAAAAGAGTGAGTCATTGTTGGATATGTAGCTTATCTCCAGCATGAGAGTAATGGATTCGTTGATGTAATCCTGAATACTACTCGATTGCTTAAGGCGACGTAGACGTGCTCATGCTTCCTTCTCCGCGTTGCTTTGGGTGAACTGCTTTCGGAGTTCTTGCTTGAAGTCGGCACAAGTGTCGATGGTACAAATGCCCTTGCCCATCTCACTACGTTTGCGATGCCACCATCATGTCTAATATTTTACAGACTGATTAGGGATGTAGCTTTTGGTCTTAGAAGATAGAAGTTTTGTTTAGAACCTTGGGGATTACTCTAGTTCATTTTGTATTTAAAGATTTTTTTTAGAGGGCTAATTGTTATGCTTATTATTTAAAGAATGTATAGTGATAAGTATGATGATGTGAGATTTCATTACAAATTTCTCTTATGTTTTCATGAGTGAATTTGGGGTGTAGCACCAAGTCCCGCCGGTTCTTCTACTATTGCTAGCCTAACACCCAAACACAAAAACTAGGATTTAGACAAGTAGATCAACAACCAGTGTAAACTTATTCTGCGAAAAGATGGAATTAGATAAAAGGAGATGAGAACTTGAGAAAATTTGGAGGTTACCAACCCTATGCCTCGAGTTCCACCAGTCGCTAAGGCAGTCATTCCATTGAGAGACCATCTATTTCCTTCGCTATTGATCTCTGCTTCTCCCATTTTCACCTTTGCCAATTTTCAAATTTCTGAGACAACAGCCTCAGATACGAGCTAAAAAGTAGAATGCAACCCACACAAACACACACACCTTTCAAAATGAGTTACAACTTTGTTCAGAAAAGTGTCGGCAAGGCGTCAACATGTCAACCAAAGAACATGTCAAGTATTGTTTGGTTGTCTGTTGTGCCAGTCGAGGAAGGATTCAGTACGTAAGTGTTTATTACCATAAAATGGTTGATGATAAGAAGCAAAGCCAAAATTAGTTACGCTTTAATTGCATGGAATATCTTATATGTTGATTTCCATTTTGTAACGGAGCAATTGTAGGAAACAAAAGGAGAATGAAAATAAAAAGGAATGTTTACTTTCCGTACTTAAAAGAAAATTATAAGTGAACATGGGAAGAAATTTTTAATGGTATTAATTTCAACTACTTAATATGATGTCCAAATTACATTTTGAAATTGTCCAATGAATTATAATCAAAGATATCTTACCTCCACTGTAGACTAATTATTTGCTCTAAATTGTGGTACACGACTACTTATCAAGTTCTCTGGGATGGATGGATATCTGGCCAAAATAACCAGATAAATTATTATCTCTATTGCAAAAGGAAAAAGAAAAAATTTTTATCTGAACGCCAGACATCATATTTTCTATTAGTTATTGTGTTTATTCCACATTTAATAGCTAATAGGCACTTATGAAGTTGATTTCTAGAGTTCATTTTTTGAACTATGGGACTCAAAGGGGTCTTTTAAGTTGGAAATTTATTATTTAACATAGATGAAAATATACAAAATAAGCAGGACAACGATGACAGCATAGACAACTAAAATACAATCCAGAAACTTTCTCGTTAACAGAGAGCTTATTAGAATGGCATCCATATCATGAAGCCCTGAACTGACTTTGGAAGAACGGCCAGAAAATTTAGAAGATGATTTCATGTCCGTAGGGCTAAAATCCAGTCACGGAGTATCCTCCATCAATACAAATAACCTGTCCGGTTATGTATGATGCGGCTGGCAAGCACAGGAATGCTACCACTGATGAAACCTCATTAGGTTCTCCTGGACGGGGTATAGGAGTACGGGCTATCAAACGACTAACATGCTCGAGGACCCTTGGATCTTTCTGAAAGAAAAGAAAGTTAACACTTAATATTAGCACCATTTCTTCCAATTGCAAATAGATTTACACACATTCTCTGAAGTTGTAAGCAAGTGAATACACTGACGTAGATGAAAAAAATGTTGCACAACCCATTTTGACATAATGGGTTATTTTGGATTTTCAATCCTGCAATTATCTTTCAATATAATTATTGTCTGAACTAAAGATGAGGAATTTTTGTGACCTGCTCTCTTATACTAATTGTACGCTAAAGGCTTATGACTATCTCCAGTAAGAACATTCAAGGCAGGTCTTTGAGATGGAATGAAGAAGACTAAATATAGCAATTCACGGAAAAGTGTGGAGGGATAAGTTGTACTTCTATGGAATCAATGAGAGAGGTTCTAATGATCCATGGAGCAACTGCATTCACGCGAATGTTGTCCCCTCCCCACTCACATGCCAAGTTCTTTGTCAGTTGATTCATTGCTCCTGAAGTCAAAAAGTTACTGAGCTTTTAAAATACTTTCTTGCAACCAGATTTTAGTTCTGTTGCTTTCCAACAGAAATGAAAAAAAAATAATAAAAAAAATAAAAATAAGAAAAGAAAATTTGAAAGAAATTATTGAACTGGACCTTTAGTCGATGCATAGATGGAACTTAGAGGTACAGCTATAACACCCGTGACAGAGGAGATAAAAATGATGTTTCCATTTCCTGATGCTTTGAGTAGGGGGTATGCAAGTTGGGACAGATGGTAAGCAGACTCGAAATTGGTGGTCATTATTGTTGAGAAATTCTCCATGGTAAATTCTGTGGCTTCCTTAGGAATGGTGGTTCCAGCATTGTTTACCTGATAAAATGATGCATTGAAATGTTCTGGAGCTTTGAGTAGCAAAAGAGACCAAAAAGTTGCATTGTTATTGTGAAAAGAAGCCAAGAGAATTAGAAAGCGAAGTAATCTGTTGCATTGCCGTTTTTAAGAATGATTTTACCCCCAAAACTATCTGATAGTCCCCTGCCCAACTACAGAAGTCTACTTTATTTGATTCTCTATCAAAACTATCTAACTGGTTTTGATCCTAATTTTTGTTTTCTTTCTGCCATTTTATTTTGCAATAATATCCTTATATTCCCATTATATGATCATTTTTGCTTAAGTACTCGATTTAAATTACTGTACTCCTAATTACTCTGGACAATTCATGATCGCTGACAGATAATTTTGTCTATGAAAATGTTTCAGCAATGAATTGAACCTCATGTTACCTCAATACATAGCTCACATATATTGCTACCAGATATATCCCCACCAACCTAGTCTGTCATTTAGGCTTCAATTATTATCTAGGGACACTATTTTCTGGTTGGATTTTGAGCTTCTCAGATATGAGTAGCTTAAATGGTACTTTGGCAGAATATGAGTAGCTTAAATGGTACTTACAAGGATGTTGAGCTTGCCATCAAACTCAGAACATACAGTCTCCATCAACTTTTGACGCTCAGCTGTAATTTTCAGGTCACATGCCGAGCCGCTTACTTTAAGCCCCTTGCTCTTCCATTCTTGAATTCTTTCATTGAGCTCTGTTTCATTACGCGAACATGTATGCACTATTGCTCCAAATGCCGTTAGTTCTTCTACTATTGCTTGTCTGATAAATCAATTATAAACGCAAAGTCTCAGATATTATCATTAAAAATATCAATATATAGGAAAGCCAAAGTAGTGGAAGCACAAACCCGATGCCTCTGGTTCCACCTGTAACAAGGGCGGTCATACCCTTTAGAGACCACCTTTGCTCTCGGGATTCTGACATGTTTTTCCGGGTATCAGAAACTGCAATTATTCTTCTCTTATCACGTCAATAGCAATTTCTTGTATTTAATAGGAGAATCTTAATATTTTTCAACTATAGTTTGACAATGATGCTTTGATATTGTCAAGCAAAGAAAATGGAGAAGGTTAAATTTTTGGCCGGCCCTTTTTTCAACGGTTAATTATTATAGAGAAATTATATATATTAAAAGAAAAGAATTTTTGGCTTGATGACGTGTTCGGAGGGCCCTAGTTGGAAAATAAAGAGTGAGGACGTCTAATTCCATTGACAATCATTCCTCCTTATACTCAAATAGCCTACCCTCTGATGTATTAAGAAGTTGGAAGGCAGACAAGCAGCAAATGATGAAAACTCACTAGGCTAGCTAGGGTGACAAATAGGGGTTCAACGCAGTATCCTGCTGAGAGATTCCCTTCCAGCAGGATCTCCTGGAAAAGAGGGAATCAATCATTTGTCACCCAACATTAATTCGTGGACATGGTGAAATCTAACACACTGGCATATAAAGTTTGAGAAAAAATTGTGCCAGAAAAGGAATTTGGTATGGACGGTCTGTCACTGAGCTGTTTATTTCTACTGAAAGGAAAGAAGTAGTACTTTTGTGGTTTCTTTTCAATGTGCTCTCATGGCAAATTACTTTTAACCATTATTTGTTAGGAAAATTGGTGGTGAAAGCAGACACGCAGCTAAAGTAAAATTATAAGAAAATAAAGAATAAGTGTAAAAGAGGATACCAGAAATTACGTGGTTCGGCTTTTAGCCTACGTCCACGGGCGAAGACAGAAGGAAATATTTTACTAGTGAAAAAGAATTACAAGTATTGTGGTATTTTAGCTCACTTCCCAAAACCTCAATGCACCCAAACTCTCTAAATCACTGTAACAATGACTTATTAATTCAAGCCCACAAAACTTTCTCTCAACTCTCCAATTCTCTCTAGGGAATTGCTTGGAATTGGAATTTAATTCAAAATCACTTAGGGAGCTTTCCCTTTTATAGCCAAAGTTTTGGCCATTTAAATAATTTTTTTTTCTTTTTCTTTGGTCAATCACGGGCTGCTGCCAAACTTTCTTCTTTCTTCTCTTTTCAAACAAAGCCGTGATCTTATTTCTTTGGGCTGCTGTTGAATGCTTCTTCTGAATTCAAAGCCGTGTGCCCACAGGCTTTGAATTCAAACATCTAGAAGCACAGCTTCTAGATGCTGCCATATGTTCACATTCTCCCACTTGGAGATTTAATTGAGGATCAATCAATCTCCACACCATCCTTTCTGCTTCACCATAATCATGTTGCCTACGTTGCTGCTAGGCCACAAGAGGATCTACTCCAGATAAACTTGTCAGTATTTATCGGCTTGGTCAAAACATCTGCTAGGTTCTCCTTCGTATGAATTTTCTGTAAATCCACACTTCCATCTTCCACTACTTCTCGAACGAAGTGATACTGAACTCCTATGTGCTTTGTCCTGGAATGAAAGGCTGGATTCCTTGCAATGTGCAAGGCACTCTGACTGTCACAAAACACAGGCATTTTCTGTTGTTTGTGCCCGAGTTCCTCCAATAACCTTTGTATCTAAATAGCTTCCTTGCAAGCTTGTGTAGCTGCCATGTATTCTGCTTCTGTTGTAGATAAAGGCACAACGGTCTGCAGTTTCGAAACCCAGCTTACAGCTGCTCCCGCAAGTGTAAACACATAACCAGTAGTAGATTTCCTTTTATCAAGGTCTCTTGCAAAATCTGAATCCACATAGCCTCTGACAGTAAACTCTGATCCTCCATAACATAATGCAACATTTGAGGTTCCCCTGATGTATCTCAGAATCCTCTTCACAGCTATCCAATGCTCTCCACCAGGATTCGCCATGTATCGACTGACTGCTCCCACTGCTTGTGCAATGTCCGGTCTTGTACATATCATAGCGAACATCAAACTTCCCACTGCTAATGCATACGGCACTCGAGACATCTCCTTCCTCTCCGCTTCATTGCTAGGACACATACTTGAGGATAATTTGAAATTAACAGGAAGTGGGGTAGAAATTGACTTACAATCTTGCATGTTGAAGCGTCGCAAGATTTTCTTCAAGTAATTCTTCTGTGAAAGCCAAATCTTCCTGTTATTTCTGTCTCGGTGAATTTGCATCCCTAGAATCTTGTTTGCTGGTCCCAAGTCCTTCATTTCAAACTCCCTAGCCAACTGTGTCTTCAATTCTTGGATTCGATCTTTGTTGGGGCCTGCTACCAACATGTCATCCACATACAACAACAAAATAATGAAATCATTATTTTCAAACCTTTTGTAATATGCACAATGGTCTGAACTAAGTCTGTTGTATCCAATGCTCATAATGAAGGAATCAAATCTCTTATACCAACACCTCGGCGCCTGTTTGAGACCGTATAGAGATTTATTCAACCTGCAAACCAAGTTCTCCTTTCCTATTTCTACAAAACCTTCTGGTTGAAGCATATATATTTCTTCTTCAAGTTCTCCATGAAGAAATGCAGTTTTCACATCTAACTGCTCTAGATGTAGGTTAAATGTAGCACACATTGCCAAGACTACTCTGACTGTTGTGAGTCGAACCACCGGAGAAAATATCTCATTGAAGTCAATACCTTCTTTCTGAGCATATTCCTTTATCACTAATCTTGCACGATACCGCTCCACTTGGTCATTGCTATCACGTTTGATCTTGTAGACCCATTTGTTTCCAATGGCTTTTCTTCTATGTGGTAGTGGTACAAGTTCCCATGTCTTATTCTTGTGTAGAGCTTCAATTTCTTCCTGCATTGCTGTCATCCATAAAGCAACATCTGGGCTGTTTAAAGCTTCATGGAAAGTTGAAGGCTCTTCATCCTCTGTTAGAAGACAGTATGCAACGTTGATCTCTGTGATATACTCCGAGTGCCACGTTGGTGGTCGTCTCTCACGAGTTGACCGACGAACTTCTGGAGCCTCAGACTCGACTGGTTCTTGTTCCTTGTGCTCTGGTGCTGCTTCAGAAGAATCTGAATCTTCTACATATACCGGTACAGTCTTTGACTTTTCTTTTACACTGCTATCATCCTCATCTTTCCTCTGCAGTTGATTTTCCACAAAGATAACATCTCTGCTGATGACGATCTTGTGGGCAGTGGGATCCCACAGACGATACCCCTTTACTCCATCAGCATACCCCAAGAAGATACATCTTCTAGATTTTGGATCCAGCTTTGTTCTTTCTTGGGCATTGTACATCACGTACACAGGACATCCAAATGCATGTAGGTAGGAATAATCAGCTGGCTTTCCAGTCCACATTTCCATCGTCGTTTTAAGCCCAATAGCTGTAGATGGCGATCGATTTACTATATAACAGGCAGTTTTGGCCGCTTCTGCCCAAAATGAATTAGGTAGACCAGCAGTCTTCAACATAGCTCTTATTCTTTCTGTAAGAGTTCTGTTCATCCGCTCTGCCACTCCATTTTGTTGAGGAGTGTATGCCACCGTGAACTGTCTTTGAATACCTTCTTGCTTACAGAAAGCAAGAAACTCGCTGTCTGTATATTCTCCACCATTATCTGTCCTCAAACACTTGATCTTTTTACCAGATTCAAGTTCCACCCACGCTTTATATTCTTTAAACACTAGAAATACATCTGACTTTTTCTTAATTGGATACACCCAACATCTTCTGGAATAATCATCACTGAAAGTCACCATGTACTTTGCACCTCCCATAGATATATCCGGTGATTCCCAAACATCAGAATGAATCAAGTCTAGAATGCATTTACTTCTACCAATAGATCTACTAAACTTTAATCTATGTTGTTTACTAATAACACAATGCTCGCAAAATGGTAAACTTACCGATTTGAGCCCCGGAAGCAATTTTCGCTCAGAGAGAATCTTCAAACCTTGTTCCGACATGTGACCAAGTTTGAGATGCAACATCATCGTTGACTCTTCTCCATTTAATGCGACACACGCATCACCTTCCTGTAGTGTTTCTCCTTTAAGCATGAATAGATTAGCACCGATCTTTTCTGCTTTCATCAATACAAGCGTGCCTTTAACGATCTTCATAATTCCATTCTGCACATGAGTTTTGTACCCATGACTATCCATTTGTCCCAAAGACAATAGATTTTTCTTCAGGCCATTGACATGTCGTACCTCTCCAATTGTGCGAATTGTACCATCAAACATTTTTATTTTAATAGTACTAATACCAGCGATCTCCAAGGCATGATCATTACCTATATATACAGATCCTCCTGAGATAGGTTCATATGTGTGGAACCATTCTCTCCGAGAGGTCATGTGCCAGGTAGCTCCTGAGTCTATAAACCAGACATCAGATAGTCGTTTTCTGCCTTCTGAAACAGTTGTTGCCTCGCTGTACAGAATTTCGCCGTCATCTGAGGTACTTGCTACACACCCCTGAGCATTTGATGACTCAGGTTCTTTGCCCTCTTTTCTCTTACTCCAACACTCTTTTTTTGACGTGCCCTTTCTTGCCACAGTTGTAGCATTTCACATTCTTCTTACTTTTGAATTTTGATCTACCATGATTTTGACTCCCACTGAAGCCATGTTCCGTTGATCTCCCTCTCGTCACCGATAGCGCCTCCGCTTGCTGCGAACTTGCTTGTCTGTTTTCCTTATTTTTCTGCCTGCTCTCCTCATTTAAAACGGAGGCTGCAACATCGTCGAAAACTAGACTATCCACTAGATTGTTGTTCATCAGGTTGATGATGAGTTGATCATACGAATCTGGTAGACTTTGAAGTAGAAGTTCTGCACGTTCATTCTCCTCTATATTATGACCCAACGTTGTGAGTTGTGAAAATAGAGTCTTCAAGGTGTTGATGTGGTCGGTCACCATTGTAGATTCCGCCATTCGAAGAGTATAGAGTTTTCTCTTCAAGAAGATTTTGTTGTGTAGTGACTTGGCCTCGTATAATTTTGTGAGAGTATCCCATATCTCCTTCGCCGTGTTTTTCTCTGCCACACTGGATAATACTCCATCTGCAAGTGCCAAGTGTAGATCAGAAATGGCATTGCCATCTACCTCGTTCCACTTGTCATCAGTTATCTCCATGGGCCTTTCTCCAATTGCTGCCAAGCAATTATTTTTCCTCAATACAGCTTTCATCTTCATTTTCCACAACGAAAAATTATTTCCGTTAAACTTCTCAATTTCATACTTTGCCGCCATTTTGTTGATAAATACCGCACACAAGCTAGTGTACCACCTTGAATAGTTGTGAGTATGTGTGAGAATGTACACCAGGAACGTTCCTAGGAAAGACTGGAGGGGTCACAATGGTCCCACTTAAAACCCAGACTCCTTAAGCTCTTATCGCCTTTGTGACAGAACTTTCCTAGACATATACAAAAAACCACACAGTTGTTTTACTTACACTACTATTCCCTGCTTTGCACCGCCAAATCTTGGGTTGCTCCCACCGTTTCTTGTGAATAGTACCGTATACGTGAACAGTACTGCATATGTGAATAGTATCGTATACGTGAACAGTGCCGTATACGCGAACAGTACCACTCCCGCTGTTTCACGTGAATAGTACCGTATAAGTGAATAGTAACGTATACGTGAACAGTGTTATATACGTCAATACCCCTTACATGAACAGTACCTGACTCCAAAAATACAACCAATAGCTCTGATACCACTGTTAGGAAAATTGGTGGTGAAAGCAGACACGCAGCTAAAGTAAAATTGTAAGAAAATAAAGAATAAGTGTAAAAGCGGATACCAGAAATTACGTGGTTCAACTTTTAGCCTACGTCCACGGGCGAAGACAGAAGGAAATATTTTACTAGTGAAAAGAAATTACAAGTATTGTAGTATTTTAGCTCACTTTCCAAAACCCCAATACACCCAAACTCTCTAAATCACTGTAACAAGGACTTATTAATTCAAGCCCACAAAACTTTCTCTCAACTCTCCAATTCTCTCTAGGGAATTGCTTGGAATTGGAATTTAATTCAAAACCACTTAGGGAGCTCTCCCTTTTATAGCCAAAGTTTTGGCCATTTAAATAATTTTTTTTTTCTTTTTCTTTGGTCAATCACGGGCTGCTGCCAAACTTTCTTCTTTCTTCTCTTTTCAAACAAAGTCGTGATCTTATTTCTTTGGGCTGCTGTTGAATGCTTCTTCTGAATTCAAAGCCGTGTGCCCACAGGCTTTGAATTCAAACATCTAGAAGCACTGCTTCTAGATGCTGCCATATGTTCACATTATTTATATGTACTCTAGGAGAAGTACAGAGCAAGTGGAATTAGAAGAAACACAAAATGCGTGTGTTTTAATTGTATTCTTCATCTCATAAGGTGATTTCCATTTTGGGTAATGGAGTAGTTGCCGGAAACAACAGGAGTATGCGGTACGGAACAAAAAGAGTGATGATTACTTTCTACACTTGAAAGAAAACAGTGAATCAAGAATGGAAGAAATTTGTAAGGTATCCTCCCGAAGTGTTAAAGGAAAATACAATACATTTACTGATGTTGAACTAAAATTTTGAAACATAATCAAAGATATGGATACCTCCCCTCTTCTTCTCGGAGCAAAAAGAAAAAAAGAGACTTTATTTGCGCCGAACTGTTGGGGTGTTGCTGCATGATAACTTATGAATTCTGGAGATGAATCTTACCAAAATAAAGCAAATAAATTATACTTTTTACTTTTTTGTTTTTCTGGGAGAAGAAAAAGGAAGAATCATTTATACCTGAGCATCAGCTATTATATTTCTTGTTTAGTTATTGTCTTTCTTTGACATCTTAGTAACCGATAGTTCACATATCTCGTTGATTTATGGACTCAGAGGAGTCTTTTAGTTTGGAATTTTTTTTTTTATTATTCATCATTGATGGAAGGATGTAAAATTCAGCAAAACAGTGATACTCGAACTGAAATTTGGAGAATAGCAAGCTAGCAGTTTAGAATATCATTTTATGTTCGGTTTGGTGGTCATGGGTCTCTCTTAACCCCGAAACCTAGCTCAAGAGGTTGAGGCTTTTCCTCACACTTACAAGTTCACCACCAATACTTTCCAAAATCAACACTTACAAATATGCATAATTTCAAAATTCAGGACAATTGTGGCAACGTATAGAACTAAAATATACATAACACATCAAACTTTTCTATTTAACAGAGCTAATTAAAAAAATCCATAACAGTGATGCCTTAACTTAAATTTGAAGAATTGTAATATCAATTTATGACACAAGCAATTTAGAACACTATTTATGTCCTTTCAAGTTGTTTTGGGTCTCTCTCAACCCAAAAGCTAGCTTAAGGAAATGAGGTTTTCACCAAAGCTGTTGGACTGAGATTATTGGTGAATCTAGGCTTTGATACTAGTGTGAGGTGGTCCTGGATGTTAGGTGGTCTTGAACCACCGAAAAGTTAGCTTAAGGAGTGAGGTTTTGCGGTACAGCTATAACACTTGCGACAGAGGAGACAGATATAATGTTTCCATTCCCTGATGCTTTTAGGAAGGTGTATGCAAATTGAGACAGATGGTAAGCTGACTCGAAATTGGTAGTCATTATAGTTGAGAAATCCTCCATGGTATATTCCGCGGTTGGCTTTGGTATAGAGGTTCCAGCATTGTTTACCTGAGAAATTGATCTTTATCTTTCAGTTATTATTTCACAACTCTTTTTTTCTAGCTGGGATTTTTAGCATCTCAGACAGAAGTAGCTCATAATATGATTATTGGCTGACGGCAGTAGAGCTTACATGGATGTTGAGCTTGCCATCATATACCGAAGAGACAGTCTCCACCAATTTCTCCCTCTGAGCTCCAATTTTCTGGTCACATACTGAGCCGCTTACTTTAAGCCCCTTGCAATTCCATTCTTTAATTCTTTGATTGAGCTCTGTTTCGTTATGGGAACATGTATGAATGAGCTTTTTCTCCAAACGCTGTTAGTTCCTCTACCATAGCATGTCTGATAATATCATGCCCACAAAGGATTAAAACAAAAAGTAAGTGTTGCTCGAAATAATTTAATTAACATATGTTATATAGAAAACAAATGAAGATAGGGCATAAACCCTATCCCTCTTGTTTCCACCAGTGACAAGGGCGGCCATACCCTTTAGAGACCACCTTTGCTCTCTGAGTTCTGAAGTATATTCCAAGTACGGGTGAATGCAGCTGTTCTTCTCTTAAAAGGTAAATAACAATTTTTTGTGTGAGTTGGAACCTCTAAATATTTGCAACTAGAATTGACGAAGAAACTTTGTTATCGTCAGCCGGCATTGTACACTAAGGAGACCTGGATTGCAAGACAAATCAGTGGGAAGTGGTTGCAGGCCCCTGTTTATAACTATTAATTATCATGAAATAGGGTTTGCTCCTTGCTGAATCGTAGCCTTTGATTCTATGGTCTATATTTTTTATTCCCATTCCTGTAAGTTTTCATTCGTAGCTTTGTTTGGTCGGCTGACTGCAGCGAATTTCCTAGAGTCTTCAATTATGGAAGTTATGAAGCCTTGATTTACCAGCTACTCTGTTTCTTACCTGAGGCAACTGATACAGAGCCCCCCTTAAATATTGAAGATTACTCATAAAGTTTTTCCTCCTTAAACTAGGCAGCCTAAATAGAGGCCTTATGGTTATGCTTTTCCAGTGAATAACAAATTGTATTATTTACTAGGAAACTCTGAATACTTCCAACCAAACTTCGATATGGTCGGGCATCACTGCACACTTAAATCTTGGCTTGCAAGAAAAGACAGTGGGAAATGGCTAAAGTATCTAATTGCCGGCCAGTTTTTGAGCCATTAATTATTATTTAGTTGCTTAGTCATATAGCCTTTAATTACAGGATGATAATTTGACCGTTCCTGATGACTGGCACAACTAAGACAAAACCAGAAGCTATGTATTTTCCTTTTGTCATAAAGGATTCAAATCCCTTCGCATCAACCTTGGGAGGGATTAATTTAATTTACGTAAGGGTGCTTGTAATAAAATAAAAACAACAATAATAATCATATTGAATGGCAAGTAATAATTATTGAACCGCTACAGCGAGGCAACGTTTGATTCGGAGGGAAAAGAAAAGGCAAAAATTGGATCAAAAATATCATTTGATTCGTCAATCCTCAAAAAAAGAAATGTCAAAATGAAACCGATTTGACGAAAAAAAGGGCATCACATGTTACCGCTGCTCTGAGCGGTAATTGGTAGGAATGACAGGATTTGTATCCGTGACATTTTGTACCCAAAACAAACGCTTTTATTTTTATTTTTTGAAAGGTTAATAAGAGAGGTAATAATAATATTCATCCCTAAATATTAATCTGTCTTGTCTAGGAATCTCAAGAACCAATAATTGGTAATTAACGTGGTACGGTAAGGAACCAGACAATATGACTTGACATGCATATTTGGTCCTTCATACCAAGCCTATTTATTGATTATGAAACCTAAATCTCCGTTGCCAGCAATCATGTTACAAATTTTGTATATATGTTAAAATTGATACAATAAATTAAAATGATTGAAATTGCAAGGTGAGGGGAGGGCAGAGAGGGGGAATAATAGCTAGTAACAAGCATTTTTTTGTATTTGTTTAATTGAACCAAAATGAGGTTGTGAAGAAGCAAGAAGACGTTGTCGAAATGAAAACACAAACTTCATAACTTAATAATATTCACTTGCTGGTTTTTAACCATGGTGACAATGCCCAGCATCTGGTACAGGGGATCTCAGCATATAAATGAGGCTCTGCCGGATTAAACATTCCGTCATACTCTGACGGAGTAAACTTCCTGTCGTTCAGAGTCCGAGACAGAAACAAAATTGATATTGAAAGGCCAAAAAAAAAAAAAAAGCCATGGAAGCACACTGCACCACATGAATCTGAAAAATAAAGCTGTAAAGATGTGTACCTTGAATTGCCCCAAATTTGGGATTCTTGCTTCTATCAATAGAGGCCATGAACTCATTGATAAGATTTTACAGGCTAAAATCAAAGCACAGACACAGGCATTTCCGTGACACTTCAACATTCTGCTGCACAACAAATATTTTCCCATATATGCCAAATAAGTGAAATGATTCTATTACTTTAAAATTTTATTTGATTACGGCCAAAATCAGACCTCTAATGTAGAGATTACAGTTAAAGAGATAATGCAGCATGCAGAAATCAGAATGGAGAAATGCCTCACTATATATAATAAACTTTTTCATCATTTTGGTTGATGACTTTCTTACATACTAGAGAGTCAATAGTACTGAGAGGGAAGAAAAATCAACATTTGGATTTTGAACATCCAAGTCAAAGAAAAGAAAAAGCACTTTATTTCATAAATATTTTTGTTAAATTCATTTTCCTGAGCTCCAATGTGAACTCAAATCTTTGCTTCAGTTAACTATTCAACTGACCAAAATTGCTCTGTTTTCTTTTTTAGTACCCAGAATGTGCCATCTACAAGACAGCAATTTACATTCCTTAGGCCCACTGGCAAAAAAATTCAAAGAATACTGAAAAAAGATCTAACTGCTGCTGCACATTATTTCCCTTTCCTTGATTGTTTTAGGAGTGCTGATATGTCTACAAAATGAAACGAAATACTGCTGGTCTGCCTAAGCATTTATGCACGACAGTAGTAGAAATTTGCACATAGTTTTAGAGAGAATGGGCTGATGACAATTAGAGACAATACAAAAAAAAAAATCTTTAAATGTCATAAAAAAGGCTTATTATGTGAGTATTAAAACTCAAAAATTCGGCTATGAGTGCAATTTGGAGAATTTGAATTGTCATGCTAACTGACCCACTAAGTTCAAAATATTCTAAAAGAAGTATCATTGGTCCTTTAATTAAGTCATCGAACTGGGTGATGGAAAGGAATCTTGGGTACGTACACTAATGGCATTGAATAATCACACAAATAGTCTGATATACAGGAAACTAAGGTCTTGATCACACAAAGAAGGGTAAACGAAACAGTTTAGTAAACGAGCTGCTGTATACAGAAATAGTGACGGCAGAAGCAGTCTAAATAACACGAAAAACAAAAAAAGTTCAAATAACATAAAACCTGCTGAATCTATTATATAAATTTACATCCTAGAGTTTCTTTTGATCAACCAAGACAACCCAACTATTTCAGAAGCAATAGTTTCCACACAGCTGCGAGAAAGAGAGATATATTTATGAATGTACTTGCAAGCACAGCACATATTTGAACTTCTAAGGATTTTAAAATATTACCTTTTGCATCTCGAGTCATACATGACCAACCTACTTTCTGCTGATTGCTGAGGACTCTCTGGACATAATGTTCCTCCATTTATCCTTGAGATCAGATGGAGTACGAGTAGGATCAAAAACATCACAACCAAATTCCAAAACTTTCTTCCAAGGAAGATTTTTATTTACTTTAGTTGAAAATTTTTCCACTCCTTCCTGCAATATAAGAGTAGATATCAACAAGCTAGCAAATTAAATCTTGAATAGATTCTAATTCACTAATCCATCTTGAATATTTAAGATTGAACCACAACAACAATTCAGCTTTTTAGAATCTACCTCTTACTCTTACTAGGATGTAGAAACATGAAAACAATGAACAATATGAGATAAATTCTAAAGTGCGGCATTTTAAAGTATATATATATATATATATTCTCATAATTCAATTTTAAAGCAGAAGTGAAGGAAAAGCTTCTAAATTCTAGAAATGGGCTACCAAATTGAAATGTAAGAAAGATTTTAAGGAATCAAACAATATTAGGTAAAGGTGGAAAACCCTTTCAGAGCCAGAATAATTTCAACAATGCGCTAGATGAAATTGAATCAATTGTCAATCTCATACAGATTCAAATATTTCATTAAGTGAAATCAGTATCATGATTTATAGTAGATGTCAAAACCAAAGGACATTATTTGGAAACACAAGCACAGTGATTTGGGTTGAAAGCAAACAGTAGCAATGACCATGAATCCATACCTTCAGCATTTCTTCTTCTTCAGCTGTCCAATGTAATCTCCTACGTTTTTCAGAAGCAAATGTGAAGTTTGTGCTGCAATGTGAAATGGAACAATAAATTCCAAATCAGTATAAGAAGCATATACAAATACCACAACCAACTCCTATTTTGCAACCAAATTGGAATATTTCCAACATGAAATCCTATGAGAGAGTATAAACTTTCTAATATAATGCACATGCTACTCACAATTTTCCACCGGAAACTTGTGTAGACTTTTTGGAGGCAGTTGATTTCTCATTTCGAGCCTGAGCTATTTTCTCTGAATTAGCACCTTTTGGTGGGGATAACTTTTTTGATGAGTCAACATTCTGAGATTTTGTTTTCTTTGGGTTGGCACCCTTTGATGAGCGCAACTTTCTTGGTGAATCAACACCCCGAGATTGTGCCTTCTTTCTACTTCCTGCAACACACCTCAGGCGCATTGACGTTGGCTCTATATCAGAATCAGACATTTCAGTTCTCAATGTTGTGGGGTCTACATTCTCTTCTTCTTCTCGCCTTTCTTCCTTCAATTTTTCAGTGTCAGGTATATCCCCTTTCCATAAATTAAGTAAAATATCAATGACAAATTCTTCTCCAACACAACAAGCAGTGTAAGGCTCTTCTTGCAGTTGGTCTTCAGCAATCTTCTCATGTCCACTGCCATCAACACATGCTAAATCTTCCAATGTTATCCCTTCTCCATCTTCTAAAAGTTCAAGCTCATGAGTTTCACAGACATTTTCCTCATGTCCACTGTCATCATTGCATCCTAAATCTTCCAATGGTACCCCTTCTCCATCTTCTAAAAGTTCAAGCTCATGAGTTTCACAGACATTATCTTCACGTCCACCGTCATCATCGCATCCTAAATCTTCCAATGGTATCCCTTTTCCATCTTCTAAAAGTTCAAGCTCATGAGTTTCACAGACATTTTCCTCATTGGGCCTTTCTTTGCTAGTATAATTCACAAGTGATTCAATCCCAGGTGTTTTCTCTCGACTATGATTTATCTTGTCCCCAGTATGAGAATGAACAGCCAGAGGGTTACTCTGATTCTCAAGTGCCCTCTTAAATTTGTCACAGGAATCAGCTGTCTTTGTATTGTCCCCATCATTCTCTAGCTCTCCCTCCACTTCCTCACTTAGATTCTCAACTTGAACATCATCCCTTTGATCCTCACAACCACCATAACTGTAATTTCTCTCTTGATGAAGAGATGACATATTCAGCTCATTTCCTTTATCTGTTCTACAATTCTCCTTCTTTTTATCACCACTAAAACTTTTAGAATCAATAAAACATGCCAACTGTTTCTTTGTTTCCATAGCCTTCTTCCACAACTCCTTTGTTCTTGTCAAGTCACGTTTATACCAGCAATAGGGACAGTAAAAGTTTCCCACATCATCAAATTTAACTCCACAGCTCAGGCAGTTTTCATGTACAGAAATTGGGCATCCAGATTGACTACAAACCAACAGGTTCTCACCACGTCTATTACACTTAATACAAGGCTCTTCCTCCAACAAATCAACATCCATAAAATCTCCACTCCGCGGCCCCGAGCCACTATGATTTTCTATGTGAATACCAATCTCATCATCATTATATGCAGAAGCCATATCTACATCGCCATTCATTTTGCTTAATGTTTCTCCATTTGCTTCATCCTTTGTAAAGGACCAACTAAAATTTTCAGAAGTTGTCACTTCAAAAGTTTCTTAATTAAAAGTCAAAATTAGCATATAATATCATCAAGTACTGTTTTGTTTTCAAAAAGCAATGTATCATTTTAGAGACTTCCCCTGATCTTTGAAAATCACACACACAAACACACACACACACACACACACACACACACACACATTTTTCAAACGGTAACAAAAGAGAATAATCACGGAAAGAAAATGATCATATTGAATCATTTATTAAAAACAAAAGCCACATTTGCATGAACAGTTGCAAGCGAGCATCTTTAGTTAGCCATTTTGTTCAAAAAAGGAAATGGTTAACTAAGCAGAAGGAAAAGCTCTCAAGAAGCGAACAGAGAAAGATGAAGAGACAGAGAGAAAATACCAGTCCATGTTCGTGATTGAAGAAACGAAGTGACTGACTTGTTGAAGTTCTACTTGGTGAAGCGGATTTAGGGACTCCACTACTGCCACCGCGCGTTTTTGTTCTCATTTCCCCGCTACTACGATTCTCCGAGTGGCGCTGCGCGTTTTATACTTTTATTACAATCAAAACGCTGCGTTTAATATACATAGCAGCTGCTGGGACAAATATTGCTTGCATACATTTGACGTGGGCTTCATGCACATTTACCCTTTTCACTTTCTAAATACACCGCAAGTTTAGTGATCATCCGAAACGACATCGCATAGACACAGAATCGATTCAATTTTCAGCTTAAGATCAAACTGAGATCAGAACAGCGGATCGCGCGTCAATTTTTAAGAGTTTGGGTTCGGGTTCTGAGCGGAGCAATTAGAGGGGACAGAAGAGTCAATCGTTTTCATCTCGGAAATATCAGATGATATCTACATGATCGGAGGGCAAGACGTTACTCGCCTTATGTACGGACGTAGAAGCGGCCGCTCGTTTGGACTCCAAACAGCCACCGGAAGTTAGTGAAGTGACCAAGGAGTCCGGTGGCTTCGATAACGTCACGGCATTTTCGGTTTGGGAGATCATGAAGGCGGAGGTTGACGGTGTCAGTCCCACGTTAAATGACGCTTCGAGTGTTCTGGGTATGTTGCAGTTTATGCTCCCGGAGTACACGATCAGTCCGCCGCCGATGGTGACGTTTTACATGAATGTCAAGTCTGAGGTGGGTTCATATGAAGCAATGGTGAGTTATTTTGGGAAATTGAAATTGGCCCCAAGACTGAATCGAGTTCCTGTGACACAATGGTCAATGAATTTGGGAAATTTAATATTTAGGATCAGGATTAACTGCACATTATTGGGCTTGTTTAGTGTGAATTTTGTAATGTATATATATGCTTTTGTTGATTAATATAACAATCTTCCTTCCCTTCAAAGAAAGGAAGGATTCCAATGAAGCGATCTTATTATAATAGTTGAATCGACATGTGATATTTTGAATTTGTTCAGAATTTCAACTTGAATCCCAACTAATTGTGGATAGCCAAAACAGTTCAGCTCATTTGTTAGGATCATCCTTATTATTAGCAATTAATGAGAAATTGCACCTTAAGGAGTGAAAAGGGTATTTAACTTTTTTTCTTTTTCTTTTTTTTTTCCTTTCAATAATAGAAAATGAACACACAAATCAAATGATGGCGAGAATGCCGCAAGTCGGATGGCTATTGTTAAATTCCTTAATTTTCTCATTTATGTTTTCCCGTAGCTTTCAATGCAATTCAATTGCCCTACATCAAACCATTAGTGCCTAATAACAAATTTCTGCGTTTAGGCACCTATGAGAAAAGAATCCAACCATTGACTTTCTAACTCAAATACTTTAACGTAAAAACATTTTCCACTTTCTTGGAAGCTTCCCTAGCTGCATCACTTTGATGGGTTTAAATATCTGGCGCATATTTCATGTGGGAATTTAACATTAGCTTTATATTTGTACATGGGATGTCTGTGGAGTACAAGATCGAGGAGTAATATGGAGCTTTTGGTCTACAATAAAATGGATAATAGCAGAAGCAACATTGATGAGAAACCATTGTTAGCTCGAATTAATCCATAGTTGAGGTTTGTTTTCTTTGCTTTCATTTACAATGAATTTTGAAGGTCTCTTGATTTTTCACAAAAGGGTATTTTTTTGTTATGTAGATGGGATCATTGGAATACAGAGCATTGCTTGAGATGGAACACCAGGCCTAGTGAATCCAGGTTCAATGGCGGTTAAGAAACCTTCATTTAAGCTGTCCAATGGCAGTTTAGATGTTAGCAGCGGTCAAAATGCGTATGTGACCAGGAGTTGTAATGGGGCCATTGAGATCATCAAGGTTGTTGTATTCTCTACAAAACTAAACATATTGATAATTTTTGGCCCCATAGCAATTGTTGTCATTAAAACTTCTGGTGCTCATGAGAGTTTCTGTTTGTTTTTGTTGCCGATGTGTTTGTTCATTCAAGAAGCTTGTGAAAATTACATTTCCTTTTACTGTTGATTTTGATTTCCTTGTGTGAATTTTCAGGGTTGGGTTTTCTTCTAAGAATGTTGGGGATCATTCCTCTAGCTGAGCGTCTTGGTTTTGTAACTGAGCAAGTTTCCTTTGCATTTTATCTGTATGGTTCTCCATATGAAATTTCATTTATATGAATTTTCAGACTCTAGATTATGAAATTGGAATATACCAAAATTTGGTTATGCTTTCATTCGATTGTATCAATATTGAAAGGATAAATGGTTTCATTAGTACCTAATTTGCAGCTCGTGCTTAATTTAATGTAGGCAGCTGGCTTTCTTTACAGGACCTACAGGCTCTTTTATTGTCGATTATGAAGTTTCAGTTTGACATCATTTCGATAAGTTTTTTATTTCTTCCACCCACCAAGCTCCTCTGTTCTTCAAGCTTCCAAATTCACGACAAGCTTTTATGTTTATTTATCTCAAAAAAAAATTAGGTGAAAAATATGTTTGAGCATCAATTCGTTTACCAGGATTACTCAATGATAAAATATCCTCTTAATGCCATTTGCAGTTGGAGGTCTACTAAATACTACTTTCATAAATTTAACAGAATTGATAATATCAAATTTAGCATAAAAAGGGCACATGATGCGTGTAGTTCAACAATCATTACTCGGTTCTATTTTATCAAACATGCTGCTGGTGCGAGGCTCTGCTTTCTTCTATGGGGGACTTGTGAATGCAAAGAGGGAGGAGCAAGTGTTTAGTAAGGTCTGTTAGCATTTTGATCACATTTGATATCTTAAACCAAGGGAAAAATTCTTTGTTGTTCTTTAACTCTTTATGTCCATTACTAAGTTTGTTTATCTTATGTCCATTTATAAGTTTGTCAACAGAGAGGTTAAAACTGCTCTAATTTTATTGATAGGCAGTTGCTTCAGTGAACTCTGGATTGCTGATGGCAGTAATGGGTTTATTGTTCCCTGCTGTTCTCCATGCTACACACACCGAGCTGCATTTTGGGAAGTCTGAGTTGGCCCTCTCAAGATTTAGTAGCTATATCATGCTTCTGGCTTATGCTGGCTATCTATATTTTCAGCTTAAGAGTCAGCGGCAACTACGTGATCAGGTTAAGTGTGTACTAAGAAAACAAGAAAAGCATTAAAACCAGCCTAATCAAGCAAAAGATAATCAAGAAACACAGGTAAAAATACTACTAAAGAGTAAAGTGAAATATTAACTAGGCAACCTAAGAGGAGAGTGAATTGGGATTCTAAAAACTATTCAACTAAAAACAAAATATCATGTAAATCTAAAACGAATTTAAAACAATAATAATTAAATCAATCAGAATTTAAAAAGATAAGGGAAGAGAGAATCAAACACGAAGATTTTTACGTGGTTCGGCTAACTTCGCCTACGTCCACGCCTACAAGCTTTCCAGGCTTGAGGATTTCACTAAGTAAGCCTCCGAGGCTTCAATTGTTTACACTTAACTTCCAAGGTATCAATAACCTTTACAACAAGAGATTATCTCCAATCTCTTAACCCAAGTGTATCACAATTCTTACAATCACTCAAAATGAAATATTACAAACTATTTTTTTCTCACACAATATTTAAGATTACAAATCAATGCCCAAAGTGTGAATAGATGAAGTAAGAATATGTTTAAAACTTTATAAAGATTGTAAACTTGAGTATAAGCTCAATGGTTGTATTGTGATCAATCTTCTTTGAATTTGAATGGACTTATTTATATTTGGAGCTGAAAAACTAGCCGTTAATGACTGTCGGCCCGAAAACGGTTCACTGTTAGCCGTTAACGGTTAACCGTTGCGCTGGTCAAAGTTACCGTTGAGTCAAATTTCAAATAAACAGTCTACCGTTTAGGGTTACCCTTTCGCTGTTAACTTCCACAGACTTGCAAGATGAACATCAATTATCCATTTATAGTAAACGGTTAAGGATTTGCATGAGGTGACTCTCTGGATGTTATCGGTTAACCGTTTGTAATAAACAGTTCGCCGTTAGTTTCCAGTAACCTGCAAAATGAACATCAGTTACTCGTTTTAAGTAAACGGTTAAGACTTTACATGAAGTGACTCTCTGGATGTTATCGGTTAACCGTTTGTAATAAATGATTCGCCTTTTGTTTCCAATAACTTGCAAAATGAACATTAGTTACCCGTTTTAAGTAAACAATTAAGGATTTACGTCAAGTCACTTCTCTGGATATTATCGGTTAACCGTTTGTAATAAACGGTTCGCCATTAGTTTCCAGTAACCTTTGTGTTTTTTGTTTTTCATAAACGGTTAGAGGTTAGGCAAATTTTTGCTCTCTGGTCTTAAACAGTTCACCATTTAAAACATACTGGTTCACCGTTTATTTCCAGAATCACATTTTAAACCAGATTTTGTAAAGAATCTTTTTCAAATTTGAAAGTCCATCTTTTATAAGTATGAATGAAATGGTTTTTCAAGACTTTCGTTTATTAAGAAATAGTTCCAATATTTTTATCAAAAATCAATTAAAAGTTTGTTATTATCAAAATCAATATTATTAACATATACATATTAACATAAAGAGCCAGGCAAATCACTCGTTGGTTGAGTGGTATACACTGACTACATTAGTTGTAGTTCTTCAAACTACAACAAAATATATTTATTACATTGAGAATATTGGTATAGTTCAAATACTATAGGTAATTAAGGCCTTATTTGGAAGTAGGGCGCTGCAACTTTTAAGTTACAGTTGATGTGGAAAAAAAACTGTAATTATGAAACAAAAATTAATAATATATAGTAAATATAAATTTTAAATAACAATTTTAATAAAATTATTAAAGATATAATATAATTTTTATTATACAAGTGAAAAATTATATTAACATAATTTTCAAGTTACAGCAATTAGTGTTTACTAAACACTTTAATGCTATAACTTAAAAGTTATAATTATCTAATCTCAATCACAAACACACCCTAAATATTCAATACAATGTTCTAACACATATATAATTATAAATAGCAAATTGTTGCAAGCTCGCTGCATGAACATGAGTACTTATCGGTTGTTTGGAAGCTTTTAAAGACGGTGGGGTTGGCTTATTTCCTAGAATATAATTCTATATATTGTTTGTTGCAAAAAGTAACGTGTGGATAATCATTTTAAATCAATGCATATTTCAAAACGTCATATTTACTCGTAAAAATCATTCTTTTTTTATTATGTTGACGGTTGATTTACGAGAGTAATTTTAATTCATTTGTGCTAAGGAGGCGGCAATCTGAGTCAATATTCACCTATTCAATTCAATTAGATACGAATTAATTGGGTTTGAGTTTGAAAAAATTAATTTGTTTAATAAACAAATGAATTTGATTTGATTTGTTAATTAAAGAATCAAATCCAAGTTTGAGGCAATTGATTCACTTGTTTGTTTAGAATTCGTTTAATAAATAGGTCGTAAACAAATCAAATACGATCCATTCATTTATTATTCGTTCAATTAAACTTACTTATCCTTAAATATGTACGAAAAAAAATTTGAAGTTTGAAGGCTAATATAGTAATTGTAAATGATAAAATTTGTATTTTGTAAGATGTTAAATTCGTGATCTTTTTACATTATATTCTACTTAATTTTTGTTTAGTAATTATATTTTTATAAACGATTTCATGGGCAACTCGATTCGTTATAAAATAAATGAGTAGTAAATGAATCTATGATCGATTCGTTTCTTAATTCTACTAAAGGAATTAAACGAATTGAACCAAATATTTATTTAATAAATAAATTATATCAAAATCAAAAGACTTTTGAGCCAATTTATTTACGGTTTGATTCGAATTCCATTTGTTTATTTGTTTTGCCATCCCTAAAATAAAGATTTATTGGTTTTCACTTGTTTCTGCATGATCCTTTTTCTTAATGACGATTGCTTTTTACTGGACCTTAGCTTATGCTTAAGAAATAAGGTTAATTTTGTCCAATCTGATTCGTTGTACTCTTTCTTTTAATTTAATAAAGGCTTACTTGTTTTGTCATTGTTTACCAAATAACAAAATATTCTTGTTTTCATTAACCTTTTAACAAAATTGACAAAATAAGATATTAAAATTTATAAATAACCCAAGTGGTAAAAAAAATTTGCGAGACCAAATATTAAGTGTTATTCTCCCTTGAAAATACATGTAGTAAGTGCACAAATTGATGGTTACTTTTTGGTATGCTTAATTAGGAGTATCTTGGACATTATTTTTTAGCCTAATATTGTATGTTATAAAAAAAAAATCTACAGCACGCAAGTATCCCAGATCAAGCCTATTATAATACAACTCAGATTTCATCCTCTTCTTTTCAGACATTCATCATCTTTTTACCCCGATGCCTCTGGTTCCATGGGTAACAAGGGCTACCCAGTAGAGAGCACCTTTGCTCTCTGCATCTTCACATGTTTTTCCAATTTTATTTAACAGCTGGCTGCCGCTATTTTCGTCTTATCATATAAGTAACAGTTGGTGGTATTTATTCGGAAAAATTTTACTTTGCCGCACAGACTTAAACTATAAGGAAACTTGGATTGCAAGTAAAGTCACTATAAATTCAAACTGTTACCCTTTCCAAACTTTGAATAGCCATTTAATACAAAATAATATTTCTTTGGTGACTTGACTAATTGGGTTTTTGGAAGATGAAATTGTACGCTGCATTGGCTTCATAATTAAAACTATCATGATTAAAAGACACAACTTTATTATACAAGAAAGATTTCAGTACAGCTTCTGGCACTGAAAAAAGAAAAGAAAAGAAACGAAACGAAAAGAAAAGAAAAAAGAAACCTTGACTGACTGGAAATACCGCCTAGAACAAAGAGGATTTGTCTAATTTCCAGTTGAGCGTAATCCATTCACATTCACAGTAACAGTCACCCCTCCATCGACGCAAATAATCTGCCCTGTGATATACGAAGCAGCTGGAAGGCAAAGGAATGCCACCAATGAAGAAACCTCCTCAGGCTCTCCAGCTCGACCGATAGGTGTTTGACGTGCTATTCCGTCCAGAAATTCACTTCCTGCAGGACCTTCCTGAGAAAAGAGGGAATCAATCAGTTTCACCCGTAAGAAAAATACATAATTGTAGATACAATGAAATCCATCACTACGTATATAAGGTTGAGAAAAACTTGTGCCCAGAAAAGGAATTGTGTGCCGCAGCAACTATTTTTTGACGCTCTGGAACACACTCCAGAGGCATTGTGGATAGCATAACTTTACACAGATACAAGCTTTATTTATTTGTTTGTTTATTCTTTTTCATGACAGGGACACTTTTCAGTTTACATGCTGCATGCTAGATGTTGTATTTTTGTTTCAACATGCTCTCATGGTAAAGTATATAAGTTGTTATTTACACGCTCTAGAAGAAGTACAGCACAGTTGAATTAGAAGGAATGGCAAATTAGCAAAATGTGTTTTTTCCTTCATTTTACTGTCTTCCCTTGATGCCAACAGATAATACCTCAAAAGGTTTGATCATTGAGGTTTTAATAACCCAGGGTGCAACTGTATTAGTACGGATGTTATCCTTTGCCCACTCGCATGCCAAATTCTTCGTTAGTTGATTCATGGCTCCTGCAAGTAAAGTGTATGACAGATTTTATTGGCAGATATATGCATTTATATTTCTTGGAAGTTGGAATCTTACAGAATTTTCGAGAAGAAGAAATAAAACCGATTCGCACCTTTGTATGCACCATACAGAGAAACAGAAGGTATTCCTCTAACGCCCCCAACAGAGGAAATAAATACGATACTTCCATTCCCTGATGCTTTAAACAGAGGATGTGCTAGTTGAGACAGATGGAAAACAGACTCGAAATTTGTGCTGCTTACAGTTGACACGTCCTCAGCTGTAATATCCACCGTTGGTTTTACGAAAGCTATTGCAGCATTGTTTATCTAAAGAAAATGTTAATCACATAAACTCATATCTGATATGTAAAACTAATTGTTTTGCAGGAGCTTGGAAGCTAGGCTTACAAGAATGTTAAGCTTCCCCTGAAAGATGGAGGCGACAGTCTCTATTAGCTTCTCACGCTGTTCGCGGGATGAGAGGTCACATACTGACCCCGTTACTTTGAACCCTTTGTTTTTCCATTCATGTAAACGTTCATCGAGCTCAATTTGATTACGTGAACATGTGTGAACAATTGCTCCAAATCTAGCTAATTCTTCTACAGTAGCATGCCTAATCACAATCAATGAATTTCCAGCAAATAAGTTCAGATCCAAATATGCTTGGGAAAAAAAAAATCAAACAGACAGAAAGAAAAAGAGAATAAAAAAAGAGAGTAAAACTTACCCTATGCCTCGGGTTCCTCCAGTGACTAAAGCAGTCATTCCATTGAGAGACCATCTTTTGTTTCTACGAATGAGCTCTTGTTCTCCCATGCTTGTCTTCAAATTTTCCTGAAAGCCTTTACAAGTATTTGTTACTTCTTTTTGAGGACCACAAAAGCCACCTTATCAAAAACACCGAAACATAAGCTGTTCATTTCACAACCACGCAGAGGTTCGGACCAACGCCCGATTGCCAATGCGTCAGTGGTTGGGGACCGCTCTTTAGTAATGTTTGTGGTTTACCTCAATTAGTGGGTCCAGCACTGTTCACCACTAAAGTGATCAAAAATAGCAGGGGCGGATCTGTTAGTAGCCCGGTATAAGAAAAAAAAATTCAGTTAGTTTGATTAAAATTACGAAAATGTCATTAATTATTAATTACGAAAATATCATCAATTGTTAATTATAAAATACCATTCATCATTAGAAAAAACAAAAATATTTCCAAACTCTTCCCGATTCTTCACTCTTCATCAATTCGTCTTCACTGCTTCACAAATCATAATTCATCATCCGTTCATATCTTCCAATTTCTTTGCAATCTGTACATTTTTCTATTGGTATGTTACTATACTTTTAGAACTTGCATAAATTATTTATTTTTCTTAGATAGATTTTATTGATTTATTTTACATATCATTTTAATTTATTATTTTGAATTTTTGATTGCCTTTTTTTTTGTAATTAGTTTTGTGATTTATTAGTTTGAGTTGATTTATTTTTGTTATTTTTTCACTAATAATATTTTTTTTAAATGGAAAAGATGAACAAAATTGAATTGTTTAATTTATTTAAACATGCTAATTAAGCTTGTAATTATTAATTAATTTATTAATTCTTATGTAGTTTCATGTTATGGTAATTTATAGGTTATAATGTCCAATAAATCCAAGCTAAGGAAAACTCTCCTTTCATTCTTTACCAAAGTAGACGGAGCAATTTAAAAGATCCATTTAAACATATCGATAAAAGAATGAATGCACAATCTTCACAACAAGTTTTAGAGAATATGTTGCGGCTAAAAACCTAAAAAGTATCTATCAAGTGGTTAGATACTCTTGATTCAGAATCCATAATTGATTAATTCCATTGTTCGAAGCCTCAAAAAGTACAACTTTAGTTATATTTTTGTTTTGAATTACATTTTTATTTTCAATTTTTATAAAATTATTTTGTTTAAAGTAATTATTATTTGGTGTAAGATTTCCAATGTCCTCATCTTATTATGTGTATTTTATTTTTTTTATAAAATTTTATGTTCACTTTACAATATAACCTTTTTTTTTTTTAATTTAGATTGGGGTACTTTAAAATCCTAGATCCGTCCCTGAAAATAGTTGGCATCTTTACAGGCATTTTTCAACCTACCTAGTTACAGTTTTTATGATGAAATTTATTATTTCAATACTGATTCTTGTATGCCATTTTTATGTGCTGGCATAATGTTCATATGTATCCCACCAACTGTTTTTTTTTTTTTACATTTTTCCCCCTTCATTGACTACTCTTTGAGCCCGATTAAAGTCATTCTTTTTAGTAATCATAGTATTCAATATTGACTTATTGAGGTTTTGGTTTGGTCGGGAGATGAGGATCACGAATATATGGTATACTAATGATCTAAATTAAGATCTTTATTATTATTATTATTGGGTTCCAAGATCTTTGTTATTCAAACCAAATGACATGTTATTTAACAAACAAAAAAAAGGGATCATGCCAGCACTAATGCACCTTATCTTAGAATGGATAATTTGATCATTTAGTGCTGATCAACTGGGCATTGAAAATTTATATTACAGGAAAATAAGATGCATTGTCCTCGATGGAAGTTCAGTTAGTGCAGTTGGTTTAGGCCTTGCAATAGGACTTTAAAAAAAATTGTTTTGTAGGAGGCATGGGAAGAGTTCAGAATACAAGATTAACATGGATATTGCATATTTTTATGGTGGATGCATGTCGAAGAATTTTTGGACTGGATATTGGATGTAGAAAATTTCTTTCAGTAGATGAGGATTCTGCAAGGTAACGTTAAGCTTGTGGCGTTTAAATTGAAGGGCGCAGCATCCGCATGGTGGCAAATCGTCCAGAATCAAAAAATAGGTGGGGAAAGCCACTGATCAAATCGTGGCCTAGGATGCAGAGATGATGAAAGAATATTTTACTATTGGCGAATTACCAACAGTAGTAAGTGAAATATCAGAATTGCAGGCAAAAAAATTGCAGTGTTATGAATATACAGACGAATTTCATCGTTTGCATACTAGAAATAATATGGATGAACAAGAGTTTCGAACAATTATAAAGTAACTTGTTGGATTTAAGCAAAAGTTGTAAGATGAAATCGTAGACGCGATCTGGGATATAGGTACAACGGTGGCTACGCCAAAGAAGTTAGAAGAACAAAAGCAATATGTTGTTTCTAGAGCTCAATAAAGACAACTTACTGGTGTGCAAAATAGACCAAACAGTGTGAGAATTGAAAACAAGCAGAAAACTTGGTCTGGTAATAGTCAGGTACAACAAACAGTACAGTAGTAGTCAAGTTAGCCACCGCCTAGACAGTAGCAGCCACCTAGACAACAGAATAATCCTTATGCAAAGCCTATGCCGAGTAAGTGCTTTAAGTGTGGAGAACCACAGCATAGATCAAATGACTGTCGTTCTAAAAATTGGAATTTAGTAGAGGCTGAAGTCGGCAATGCAGAGGTGAATGATGTTGAAGATGAAGACGATAAGGAGGCCTTAGAGTTGAAAGTAGATAAAGGAGAGTTACTAAACTATATTGTGCAGAAATTTTCATTGGTGCCGAAATTTGAAGAGGATAACCAGCGCAATAAAATTTTCAAAACATGTGGCACCATCAATGGTAAAGTATGTAATGTGATAATTGATAGTGGTAGTTGTGAAAATATTATTTCCAAGGCATTAGTTGACGTGATGGGACTTTCAACGGAAAAACATCCAGTACCCTAGAAAATCAGATGGATAAAAAAAGGGACAGAAACACAAGTGACAGAAGTATGTTGTGTTCTTTTTTTCCATTGGAAAGATTTATAAGAGTGATATGGTGAGTGATGTAGTAGATATGGATGCGTACCATCTTTTATTGGGGGGACCTTGGCAATTTGATGTGGACACAGCGCATAGAGGAATGGATAATGTATACGAGTTTTGGTGGTATAGTAAGAAAGTTCATTTAGTGCCTTTGACGAACAAGAAGAAAAAACCTAAGGCTGAAGGGAAGAATTTTCTAGCTATTGTGAAAGGACATTTAGAAAAAGATTGTGATGGTTGCAAGAAAATACAGAAAGAAGAAGAGTTCATAATGACTTTTATTCCTGGAGAGGTACAACCATTGTTAGCTGAGTTCGCTAACATTAGGCCATCAGAGATGTCAAAAGGGCTACCACTTTTACGATATATCTAGCATCAAATAAACCTAATCTTAGGCGCAAGTTTATTTAACTTGCCCCATTATCGCATGAGTCTTCATAAGCATGCGATTTTACAAGGACAGGTTGATGAATTGTTGTAGAAGAGCTTCATTCATAAGAGTATGAGCCCATGTGTTGTTTTAGCTTTGTTGGTACCAAAGAATGATGGGAGTTGGCGTATGTGTGTGGACAACAAGTGGATTAATCAAATTACAATGGAGTATCATTTTCTTATTCCGACGTTTCGAGATTTGCTAGATCAGTTAGATAGTGCTCGGGTTTTTTTCGAAAATAGACCTACGTAGTGGGTATCATCATATTTGGAGTAGGCCTAGAAATGAGTGGAAAACAACGTTCAAGACAAATGAAGAGTTGTATGAGTGGCTCGTGATGCCTTTCGGATTATCTTACGCATCAAGCACTTTTATGCGCTTAATGAACTAGGTTTTTAAACTTTTCTCTTGCAAATTTGTCACAGTATATTTTGATGATATTTTGGTGTATTCTATTAATGTGGTGATGCATTTAGAGCATTTAAGAATGGTTATGGAGGTATTGCGAAGGAATAAGCTTTACATTAATCTGAAAAAGTGTAGCTTCCTGCAGAGTAATGTGGAGTTTTTGGGTTTTATAGTTGGTACGGATGGGATTATAGAGAATGGCCTACGCCTAAGACTATGAGTGAAGTTATGAGTTTTCATGAGCTAGCAACATTTTATAGGAGGTCCATTCGCAGTTTTAACACTATAACTGCACCTATTACGGAGTGCTTAAAGAAATGAAAGTTCAAATGGGGAGAAGAAGAAGAGTCAAGTTTTACGTTATTAAATGAGAAGTTATCCACCGCTTCTGTGTTATCTTTGCTAAACTTTAACAAGTTATTTGAGGTCGAGTGTGATGCTTCTAACAAGGAAACTGAGATCGTTCTTTCCTAAAAAGGGCGGCCAATTGAGTATATGAGTGAGAAGTTTAATGAGGTGCGGCAGAAGTGGTCTACTTACAACCAAGGGTTTTATGCCATCCTTAGGGTGTTGAAGACGTGGGAGCATTATTTGATCCAGAAAGAGTTCATATTGTACAGTCATCACCAAGCACTAAAGTACTTTAATAACCAGCAAAACTTAAGCAAGATGCTTATGAGATAGGTGAGTTACATGCAGAAGTTCACTTTTGTTATTAAGCACAAATTTGGGCAGCAGAATAAAGTGGCAGATGCATTTAGTAGGCAAGCAACTTTATTGGTAACTTTAGTTAATGAAGTTACTGGCTTTGAGTGCTTAAAGGAGTTATACGTTGTGGATGATCATTTTGCACATATTTAAGATCGTTGCATTAATCATCAGAATGCAGAGGATTTCCTTATTCAAGATGGGTACTAATTCAAGGCCAACCAATTATGTGTTCCTCAAAGTTCTTTAAGAGAACAGATTATCTGTGAGTTACATGGAGGATGATTGGGCAAACATCTTGGACGAAATAAGACCAAGCGCTTGTGGAGAAGCGTTATTATTGGCCACAATTGACAAGGGATGTGCGCAAGATTGTGCAAAGGTGTCAAATTTATCAAGAGGGCAAAGGACATGCACAAAATACAGGGTTATACATGCCACTACCTGTTCCAGACAATATTTGATTGGACCTATCCATGTATTTTGTATTGGGATTGTCACATACAAGGACTGGTCGTGATTGAATATTGGTGGTAGTTGATAGGTTTTCAAAGATGGCGCACTTTATTGCTTGTAAGCAAACGAAAGATGCTGCTTCGGTGGCGCATTTGTTCTTTTGTGAGATAATACATTTGCATGGTGCTCCTAAAACTATTACTTATGACAAGGATGTGAAGTTTATCAGCAAATTCTGGTAGCACTTTTGGGATAAGTTTGACACATAGTTGCAGTTTAGTAGTGCCTTCCATCTCTAGACGGATGGTCAAATGGAGGTGGTCAATTGTACTTTGGGCAACATGTTGCACTGTGTTTGTGGTGACAAGCAACAAAATTGGGAAACTACCTTGCCTTAAGTCGAGTTTGCTTACAATAGTATAGTGAATTGATCTACTAGGAAGACCCCTTTTGAGGTTGTCTACATTTGTTCCCCATAATAGGTTTGTAGCCCGCAGTAGTATGAGGGAGTAAAGCAGCGGATAATGTGGCAAAAAAGGAGCTGTAGATTCATGCTAAGGTACGAGCCCATTTAGAGGCTGCCAATGCTAAGTACAAGACTGAAGCAGACAAGCATCGACTCAAGAAGGTGTTTTCAAGAGGGTGATTTGGTGATGGCGCATTTGTGGCGAAATCATTTCCCTGGTATTCACACTAAATTGAAGAAGTGCAAGTACAGACCGTTTCGCGTCACACGAAAGATTAATGACAACACTTATATACTCCAACTACTAGATAACTAGAATATCTCTCACACATTCAATGTAGCTGATCTATTTGAATACCCTCCAGATGATGAGGCACTGTACGAGGCAAAGTCGATGACAAGTTCTTTTCCAAATGAGGGGGACTGATGTAGGAAGTTATTTTTAGGAATTTTAAGATTCTAGAATTTTATTGTTTTAGGAATCTCTATTCTCTATTATAAGTTAACTTGAGGAAAGTATATTTTATTTCGATTATAATCATTATTTAATTTCTTTTTTTAAAGTGAGTTTCCTCTATTATAAATAAAGAGACCTTGTCATTATTTTAAAATTTTTTCAAACTCAATTATTCAATAACTTTTTATTGAAAACTTATTTTCTCTATCTTTGCAATTCTACTTCGTCACCAACAGTTTAAAAAAATGAAGTTTCTTTATTACTTATAACATTTAGGGAAAGATAGAAGTGCCTACCAGAATACAAAGAGATTGTTCCTAGTTCTAAGTTGGGTTAAATCCATTCACAGTCATTCCTCTATCCACATAAATAAGTTGCCCTGTGATATATGAAGCAGCTGAGAAACAAAGGAATGCTACCAACGAGGAAACCTCGTCAGGTTCTCCAGGATGGCAGATTGGTGTGTGCAATACTAAGCCTTCCACAATTTTGTTTTTAGCAGGATCATGCTGAGAAAATAAAGAGTTAATCGGTATAGTCTGCCGATAATGAAGTGGAAATATGAAAGAGATAACATCATTAAAGTTTCACAGAACATAGAGATTTATACCTGTATAGCATCGCTCAAAGAGGTTCTGATAACCCCTGGGGCAATCAAATTAGCACAATATTGTCCTTTGCCTGCTCACATTCCAAGTTCTTCGTAAGTTGACTCATGGCTCCTGTAAAGACAAATGTACGTAGAAAGTGTTTATATGCATATGTACAATTTCATATTTGTTCCCTCCAAGCTTGAGAATAAACGCAGCTCTTATCTCTGGAAAGGCATAAGCAGAATATGGGAGTATGTGTTGCAGGGCACGAGATGGTCGATTGGAAAAGGGAATAAATTAATTTTTGGCATCAAAGTTGGGTTTCGGAAGAGCTTCTCATTGCTAATCATACTATAACTCAACTATCGGATGAATTGAAGAATAAATGTGTGGCGGATTTTATGGATATTGAGGGAAATTGGAATTGGAGCATGTTTGGTCATTTTCTTCCCAATCAGATTCTTCTCCAGATTGCAGCAATCAAACCACCTTCAAATGACAACAACGAGGATCAACCTTTTTGGGCTCACTCAAAATTAGGCAAGTTCACATCTAAGTCAGCTTATATCTCCCTTAATAATCCAATCTCCAATAATGATGCCCATATATGAAAATTGATTTGGCATTGGAAAGGACCCCAGAGGATTCGCATTTTCTCATGGTTGGTAATGCATGGAAAAATTAAAACAAAAGAGGAGCTATTTAAGAGGCACATCCAAATTTCTATGGACTGTGAATATTGTGGACAGGAAAAAGAAGATGTAATCCATGCTCTTCGTGATTGTGTTGTGGCAAAAAGAATTTGGAAACATTTGGTTCCAGGTATGTTCAAGCAATCCTTTTTCTCTCTTGAGCTCCGTGATTGGTTATGCTTCAACTTGGGCAAGGCTGGTATCAATAAGGTTGTGGATGAATGGGCCTGCTTATTTACCGTTGCTGTTTGGAAAATTTGGTTCTGGCGCAACCAATTTATCTTCACACACAATGCCCCTTGCTGCACTCAGATGGTTACGGAAATTAGATCATGGGTTCATGATATCCATATCGCAAGAGTAGGTCTCAATGTTGTTCATACCAGTAAAATCATCAAAGAAATTGGCTGGCAAGCTCCCTCGGAATCCTTTTTCAAATTGAATGCAGATGGTTCTCGATTAAAAAATGGGTTGGCAAGTGCTGAGGGACTGTTCTGGCAAGTGGTAGTTTGGATTTGGCATGAACATTGGTCTCTGTTTGGTGACTTCTGATGAATTATGGGGTTTGTTTTAAGGTCTTCATCTTGTGTGGGATCGGGGTATCCAGTACTTGGTGGCAGAGGTGGACAGCCAATGTATATTTCAACTTATCTCTTCCACAAGAACAGAGCCTAATGCACATCTTTCACTTATCAATGCCATCAAGGAGTTGACGAATAGAGATTGGCAAATTACAATAAAGCATATATAATGGGAAGCTAATTTTGCTGCTGATTTCATTGTCAAGTCGGCAGGATCTTTATCTCTTGGTTTTCATGATTTTGATAACCCACCAGAGGGTATTGGTTATTGGTTATGTAATGATATGTATAGAAATACTATTCCCCGCTCTGTTTTGTCCTAATCTTTATTAGGCTCCATTGTATCAAAAAAAAAAATTCATATTTGTTCCAATCATAGAAAACTTCCAAGTAGAATGATTCATACCATTGTATGGACCATACAGAGGAGTAAGAGGAGCAGCTGTAACTCCTGCAACTGAGGAGATAAAAACAATAATTCCATTTCCCGATGCTTTTAACAGAGGATGTGCAAGCTTAGACAGATGAAAAACGGACTCAAAATTTGTGCTTCTTAGAGTTGACATGTCCTCAGCTGTAGTGTCTAGTGCTTCTTCTGGCACAGCTACAGCGGCGCTGTTAACCTGAACAAAATTTTCACGTTATATACCAAAATCTGATCCGTTAAAAATTCAAAGCACTGGCATCTGAGGCCTGCTTTCGCGTGCAAAAACATGCAACCTGTCACTTTGAGACCTTTGAGTTTCTGTTCCTGTAAACGTTCGTTAAGCTCTGTTTGGTTACGTGAACATGTGTGGATAATTGCTCCAAATCCTGCTAATTCTTCGACAATGGCATACCTAATCTCGCAATCAATCAATTTCCAGCAAATAAGATCAAACCAAATATGCTGATAATAACCGAATAGAAAGAAAGAAATAAAAACATCATCAGAGTTACCCTATGCCTTGTGTCCTTCCGGTGACTAAAGCAGCCATTCCATCGAGAGACCATCTTTTAATTCTGCTAATGAACTTCTGCTCCCCCATGATTTTCTTCACGGTTTACTGAAAGCTTCAACTTAAGAAGTTTAAATGCAAAAAGCTTTTGACGACAGCTGGCTAGGCTTCTTTAACTCTTGATCGATTTGATTCTTCAATTACTTTCTGGAAAAGGATAAAAGATTTTTAATTTTCTGCAATGGCGGTAAGAGCTGGAATTTTTTGAGAACCACAGATCCCAAGTAATCGAACTTACTGAAATAATTTTTTTCATTCGACCACCACACATAGCTGGTACACCACACGAATGATGGAACATGGCATTAGTTTTGAAGAGATTATCTTTTACCTATACATTCTCTTTGGCAGTTGGTACTGATTATAGTTGAGTAACACTTCTGGAAATGCTTGAGATTACCTTAATTACTGGTTAGATGATCAACAGTAGGTGCCATTTTTTGTCTCCGCTGCTCAACTCTTCTTCTCCCATGTGTTATATCCATTATTTATTCAAGTCCTTAACCCAACTAATTCTGTCCTCAATGCACTCTTCATTAACATCCAATGATAGAAATTTAGATATCCACTTCATTATAAAGAGAATCATGAAGCTTAATAGCTTATCTTATCCAAAAGCATAGAAACACAACTGTTCAATATTTCATAGCCACGCGAATAAATTGGGAGTCATCTAAAAAATGTCTTTGTTTTTGTCTTTGCATGTACAGAAGTGGCGCCCCTTATGAATTTTACATTGTGATTTTAATTATCAGCTGACAAAACGAAAATAAATTCAGAAAGTTCAAGATCTTCTTATTAAACAATCATATTGTGACAATTTACCCTAAAATGTTACAGCACCTGAAACAACATATTGCATAGAATATGTGTTCCCTCCCCTTAACATATGACAATAAGTTAATTCTTAGCTCAATTGCCTGCTGTATATCCCCCATCAATCGAAATAACCTGCCCGGTGATGTATGAAGCGGCAGGCAAGCAGAGAAATGCCACCAGAGGCGAAATCTCGTTAGGTTCTGCACTGCGTGCAATAGGAGTTTTTGCTATTAGCTTAACATATTCCTGAACAAGAAGATCATTCAAATCCTGAAACAAAGAGTAGCTCAAAATGTAACCGTGCAACTTCCAAAATTTTCAGTATATGTACAGAATTATTTAACATATTGAAATTATGGGAGAATAGTACAGGTGGTGAAATCTGAGTATTGACAGCCCAAGGGGAAACAGCATTTACACGAATGCTGTCAGTTGCCCATTCGCATGCCAAGTTCTTAGTAAGCTGGTTGATTGCTCCTGAAACAGATTCGCACGGTTATAAAATTATTGATTTGTGAGTGGGCATTGGCATTCAAAGCTCAAAATTCATGACACGTTACGTACCTTTGGATGCAGCGTAGACGGATAATCTTGGTATACTTGTCGCGCCAGCAACTGAAGACATGAAAACAATACTTGCATTTCCTGATGCTTTCAAAAGGGGATGTGCAAGTTGACAGAGATGATAAGAAGACTCGACATTCGTGCTCATTACACTTGCGTACTCTTCCAGAGTATACTCTGTAGCCCCTTTCATCACTACTAGTGCAGCATTGTTCACCTGAAGCAACATAAGCAGCCGCAGAAATCCCATCAAAGTTTTCGAAAAGAAAGAACCAATATAATCATAGCTTGTAATCCAAGTCAGACTAATTTTTACTCCAATCTTGCAATTTGTTTAATTATGTAGGAACTGTACATATCAGTCAAAAACAGAAATACTAGTAAGGTCCCGAAGCTAGACGCTTACAAGGATGTTAAGCTTGCCATCAAAAACAGAAGAGACAATCTCAATAAGCTTCTCCCTCTGGTCTCCAAATGAAAGGTCACATACAGAGCCAGTTACTTTAAACCCTTTGCTTTCCCACTCTTGTATCTTCTCATTGATCATGTTCTGATCGCGGCCACATGTATACACCGATGCTCCAAATCGTGCCAGTTCTTCAACAATGGCATATCTGATACAAAGTTAACATAATCAATCAATCCAAACAACGCAGAAAAACAACTAAAGATTGAAACAGAACTTGTGAATTCGGAGAAAGTTACTATTACTAACCCAATGCCTCTGGTACCGCCGGTGACCAGTGCGGTCATGCCCCTCAGTGACCATTTTTTGTCTCCAAAAAGGGGCTCTGCAGCTTCTGCCATGATTGTTTCAATGTTGTGAAATTACTAGCAGTCTAATTACTTCGGCTTAAAGTTTGGCTAAAAGGCTTTAAACACATTCAATTTACTTGATAAAAATATTTTGATATAATTGTCAAGTTCGTATACGAGAATGCAAATAAAACAAATCAGAAACCTCAAAAAGAATCAAAAGACCGGCCTTCCAGAGAAATCCTAGCTTAAGAATTTGTCTTTTCCAGTTCCTTCAATTTTTTTTTCCTTTTTATTTTACTCCCCGACTGTAGCGAGACTTGAAACCTTTTTTCTACGAACCAGCCCGACTGAAAAATTATTAACTAGTTTCCATTATCACATTTAAAACTCTGGAAGCGGGACAACGCATTAATAAAACTTTTACATAAAATCTTAAGTGGGACAATCATATTTCGTGTCATTAACGTGATTGAGAATTTGATGCCGGCCAAATGTCAGGCCTTCATGTCATTGCCACCATCGCCATCAATTGATGGTAACAGAAAATGATATTTTGAGGAGTCAATTTCTAAGATGGTGTGCAGCCTGGCTGGTGGATATGGACTTTGGATTTATACAAATCTCGGTGTCATTTATGGATGAAAAGATGAGTTTTATTTTATTAATTTATCTAGTAATTACATTTAAAGTATACTGACTACTTATAATTGAGGGATAATGACACCCTATGTTTGCTTCATTGTACACTTAAATTTTTATTTTTATTTTTATAATAATAATAATAACAATAACACTCTTCAATTATAGGAATCCCATAAATGTGACTTTAAAGGATAAATAATAGCATACAAATATAATAATATAATAAAATAAAATAATTTAAATTCTCTAAAATATGTTGAATATTAAAGGACATAATTTAAAATTTTTAATATACTAGACATACTGTATTAGTATCAGATTTGTTTGCCCAAAGATTGATTTTAATTTTTTATTAATAAAAATAAAAATTTAAAATTAATATAATAAATAAAAGAATTTAGTTCTGCAAATTAATTATTTTATATTATGTAAAATCTTAAAATTAATCTTTTAGTTAGTATAATCAAAAGCTATAATAGTCAATGTAGGGGTCTGCATGATGATTTAATCTACATATACATTGAGCAAATCTCGAACGTCTAGATATCCTTTTCTCCATGAATAACTAGAGTCGCAAGCACTTGTGCATAGCAAGATATGATTGATTGATGGGAATATAAAAATTTAAAAACAAATCATGCGAGTCCCGTCACATTTTTAAGTCAAGCTATTTACCAAGATGTAGCGATGTAGCTCAATCAGAAAATGGGAGACATAGTTCCTGTTTGTTTGTTTTGTTTTATTTTTAAACCATGCACCCTACCCCATCTCACCTTAGATTAAATGTAAATCCTTGGACCTGTTTATTTTTTTACTGAAGACGAAATATAGTTCAATTTCGATTAATAAATTGTATTAGATGTTCTTTTAAATTTAAGACTAAAAAGTCGTTACTAAATGAAATTATTTTTTTTATTCATCACTAAGATCAAAATGCATTTCAAATTGCTTCCATTACCTTTCCTTACCAATACTATTTCAAGTATGTATAAATTTGTTTTAAATATGCCATTCAAATACCATAAAAATAAAACAAACATATGATTTCAATTTTTACTTCTAATCATATCTAAATTTTAATCAAATCCAATTATATTTACATTTCAGATGAAAAACAAACGTTATTACATTTTTTTTTCACTCATCACCACACACTGAAATATAGAGAAAGAGTATTCTCTCACAACACAAAAAGACTCAGAGAAAGTCTTTAACTTCAACAACTGATTAATCTTTGTTAATAATAAATTTCGTTTAAAAGAAAAAAAATGATATGCAAAATTGGACTACATATACTTGGGACCATTAATTTGAATTGCATTTTTGTTTTTGAGATGGATTATTGGCACCGTTTGAAAATCTCGTATAATCTCTTTGAGTATTTTACAATTTTGTAATTTATCGAAATTATATTGAAGAATAAAAAAAATCAAATTAAACCCACGTAAAAACACAAACTATTCCCCATTTCTCTTGTTTGAGATAAAGTCAAAATCAAAAACCAACACCTGGTAATTTATGTAATTCGTTAGCCTATAGGCTATAACTAAATATGCTTGCTTGCATCTAAGTTAGAATTTTTATTGATTTTGGGGAGATAGTCAGTTCCCTAGTTCTTCAATAATTTTATTAGAGACTAATAGCTCATTTCTTGTTCTCCACTTTAGTATCTTTGAGATTCCAATCATTGCACATTATTATTTATGGGGTGCATAGACGCGTGATGTCAATATGTTAAGCAATGTTTGATAATTGAAAAATAGGAAAAAAAATAAAGAATTCCGTTTCATTTGGAATAATTGTGATGGAGGTTACTTTTGCCATTCATGGTGGTGTTATTTGATATTTATAATATTTTAGAAATTATATTATGATAAAATCAGAAAAGAAGTTTTAAAAGTTTATTATAAGTAAGGGTGTTAATTAGAGGTGATAAAATGGGTCACGACATGGATACGATACAATTTTTTATATGCTTGTTAACAAATATTGACATGAGTAGTAAATGGATTAACACAACAAAATACAATAAATAATCATGTTAAAGCACTTCCAATTGTATGTTTATGGCACAAATATTAATTAGTATGTATAAATATTATTGAAAAAATAACTAATATACATGTGCACACACACAACATTAAATTAATTATTACTGTCATATCCATATCATATTTATGTCGTGTTAACTTATTTATATTCTATTTTTAAGAATAATATTGACATACTTGTTATTTTTTAAAAAAAAACTGCATTAATACATTATTAACATAATTAATAAATGAGTCATTTCCGCATTTGATGTTTCGACACGGTTAATAAATGGGTCATATCCGTACTTATTTAAATTTAACATAACACATATTAACACCTATATATTCATTGGTTTAAATCCACCGGATTTTATCAAATACAAGTCCAATTCATTATATATTTGATTTTACATTTTGATTCCAATTTGATCCAATCATTTATTGGAATTCAATATAATCCAAACCAATAAAAAGTTGAGCCTAATTCATCCAATCTTGTTACCCTGACTAATTAAAATAATATTTACAAATAAAAATCATCAAACGTTGTCCAGAATTTTAATTAGTAATAATTCAAAAATAAAATATAACTCCTCTAATATTTCATGATTCATTTGCTTTATTATTATATGGTTGAAAAAAAATGAAATTTGAATATTGAAAGAAAGTTTTGGTTGTAGTTTGTACTTTGTACTCTATATTATTATTGTATATTTATAGTTATACAAAATTAAGTTTATTAATTTTAGGAAAATTAATTTTTTTAATAAGTTAAATATAAAAGTGCCACGTAGCCTTTTTAAAAAATAGAGAAAGAAAATGAGAATCAGTTGGTTAGAATAGTTTATATTAAATGTTAACACATAGATCCATTTAGTAATACAATAACATTAGATTTTCTATTTTGCAATCCAATCTAATCTAATTAAAAAGTCAGTTTGATAAAAGTTAGATTAATTTAAATTTGATTAATTTGTTTGATTGAGTTTAATTCAATTGTATATATCTTAAATACCCCAAATTGGAAGGGTGTCAACAGTCTAACCCTTTGCTTTTTTCAAAGGATTTGGAATATTGGATGGCATATGATTTGCCCCAACTTCTACAGAGTTGGACCTAACAAATATCTTCGACCATTTGAGGCTCATTGAGGAGCCCAATTATTTGAATCTACGTTGATTATTCAAATAATTCAATGCGAAATTTCTCTTTAATAAAGTTTGGCAAGTTCCCAGTGCTTAAACATTGCTACCGTTGTATCGAGTGGAGGGAGAAACAAAGAAATCTACTCAAAACTTTTTTAGTTAATAAGTTAATGTTTATATAATAAGTGTGAAATGGCACTTACAAATAATGGTTTTATTGACTTGAAAAACACCCATTAGTAAGGTAATACATTCTCTTTTGCGTATATGTTATTAAAACTTCCTTCGAAGTAATAGAGACAATCTTATTGCGTCAAAAAACAATTATCAATACAAAACCACAACAAATTTCAGACTATAAATATTAGTAATTTTTTAGTTAAATCTTAACTCAACAAGGGAAGTTTATTAAAGTAAAGTGGAAAAAAAACATTTAAATAAGAGGAGTATGTAATGATCCTAATTACCTTATAGAGAGAGAGAGATAAGAGTCGTATATAAAAATGCAAACAATAAAAACAGAAAAAACTAAGAGGTAAAATTTGAACGGAGTCAATCTCTAATAATTTAAAATGCACCGTCTAACTTTAGCAATTTGAAAATAAAATAAAATAAACTTTCTAATTCTTTATGGTTGTGAATGACAACCACAAAGCAGAAAGTGTACTCCCCAGAGTCACATAGCACAAGCACTCTCCCAAAATCACCCAAACCACCACACCACAGCCGTTCGTCACTGCCACTGCCTACAGCCATCACGCGACAACCACAGCCACTTACAAAGCGGCACCCCAAAATCAACCATTGCCACCGCTACTTTTTCTTTCACATACCAACCTGAGGCTTAGCAGCTTTTTCTCTCACATCTTCATTGTTATCAAATTCGGTCTCCTCGAATTAGTCAATAGTTTCTTATAAATCAGACTCGTCTAATGTCTCCAATTCCTCCAATTCTTTGACTTGATCCACTTGTTCTAAATTCTCCATTACTACATCAATTTTTTTTTTTTAAAAAAATCATATTTAAAATAACTACTGCAAAATAACAACATAAAATTATGCAATTTCTTGGTTTTATTAATTAACTATCCCAATTATTTTATATGCACAAGAAACTTCTCTTGAACTCCCATGAGATTTCTAATGCTAATAACATTCTGAATTAGTCTATAATAAATTCAATCTTAAAATTCCAGAAAATATTTGAAATCCCAAGTTCAACTTACACGAGCAGCAGTGGCTAGAACAGCTAGGCACAGACATTTTAAACGTCGTGGCTTGAATATGACTGCTCGCAGTGATACAGTGGGATTCGTGGCTTGGCTACGGTTACTCGCAGCAGTATATTGAGTTTTGTTGCTTTTGAATTGTGTTAAGGAAAATGAATTTTTTTTTTAATTTCTATAAAGATCCAAACTAAAATTGTGTTGTAATTTTTATAAAAAAATGTGTCATTCGCTAATGTTCGGAGTTTGACTTAGGGTAAGTATCAGCACCCTTGTTGGGAAGGCTGACATTAGCCATCTAATTCATAATATATTTATTTTCCCAAAAATAATTTTGTTAAAAATATTGGTGGATTTTTTTTTGCTCCGAAATCTCAATAGGAGGAGGGAAAATTGTAAAACTTGTCAAGAGGTCATAGTAAGTCTCTTACGCATCAAGAGAAACATATGATCAGACTATCAAAGTATAAACTAGAATATTATTAGATTGTAATATAATATGTTAAAAGAATGTAAATACAAATGGTCTGCAACAAAAAGTAGCTGTAACTTCGAAGTAACCTATGTGTGTGAGCAGGAGCGGAGCTGCTGCAAAACTACTAGGTGCCATGGCACCTACTTCTGGTCTTAGAAAAAAAAAACTTAGTTTACAAATATGATAAATTTAGAAATTTAACTTTAAAAGAGAGATTTTTTTATAATTTAACCTATGCAAGTTTAATATTTCAACAGTTTAACCCAATAATTAAGCACATTTTTTTTAACTCTTTAAAATTTTGTGATATAGAATTGTGTCTCTAAAATTTTAATGCGGGCTCCCCTCCTGTGTGAACGTCTCCCATTTGCATGAAGACTATTCCGTGATTAAGACATGCCATATATAGTTTGTATCTAGAAACTGACAAGCCCAAAATTAAGTCTTCAGGGATGAAGAGTTTGAATGTTAAATAATAATATTTAAAGAAAAAAAGAAAATTTCTGTGCCGTGTTAGTTACCCTCGGACGGAAAGAATTAATACCTGCTTTTCAAATTATCAATATCAGACACAGCTTTTCTCCATGACTCAAGATTCTGATAATGTTGCCCCTCCAGTAAATTATATTTATAATAACTTGATTGTGATATCTAACCAAATTCCTGAAACATATTTTGTTTCTTTCTTTTGGGTTAATGGTCTTCTGTTTTAGGCTTAAAATTTGAGTTGAAAATTCTTTGCCAGTCAAAGTATGAACCGAAGTCTTGCTAAAAAAAACTAGAGTAATGAACTTAATTGGTCCAAAAATAATAATAATTAAAAAAAAAGAAAAAAGAAAAAAAGAAAAGAAAAGTGTCATCGTTCGTGTATAATTGCATGGACGCTGAGCAAAGTGTTTGATGGGAAAGATTTATCATTTAACAATCCACGACCAACAACGAATGTAACTTCAAAAAATTATTGTTAATACATCGCACGCGTCCTTAATTTATATACCTTAAATTATACAATTATATAACTCTCAATCAATATACCTAAACCAAATCTGGACCACCACAAAACAGAAGAAGGCAAAATAAACTTCGCATCTTTAGTTAGCTCGAAAAAGGAAAGCTAAAGAAGGGGGGGGGGGGATTCTAAGTCTAAATTAAGAACTAATTGACATTAATCTCCCAATTGGCTTAACAGGAAAAAATTAACTAAATAAGAAAAAATTTAGTTGAAATTTCGAATATTAAACTTAAAAAATTAATCTACATATCTGTTTATTAATCAGTAGTGAAGAATTGATCTTGCTTTTATCATTTATACTCTGCTAGTTCACTGTTTTACAATAATATGAAGATTGATTTTGATTTATTACTCTTAGCAATTAGGATCTTAGAATAGAAACTAAAAATTTAATGAATATATCAAGTAGTGTATCCATCTTTAGACCTCTGTTTTAGAGTCATTTGAGTCAACAAATATTTGGATAGTATTAACAAGCAGTATGTAATATCTTGCGATTATTATAACAATGAAAGATACATGTATATGAAAGTTGTAATAAATTATAAGTACCACTGGCAACTAATATTTGTCCTTATTTTGCTTAAAAACTCATTTAAGTTGCTAAGACAATGACCTTACCGACAACTTCTTCCCCAACTTATAATAATTAATTATTATATTATTATACAAATCCGAAAAGTACTTGACAATTATCAATAACTCTATGCCACAGGAGGGAAAAAATAAATAAATAAACAAATGAAAACCGAATTCAATTATGGAGGAGTGATAGTTATCCCAATGAACTCTCACTTCAAAAATGATAGAAGGATATATTTAAATTCTTAAAATGTTGAATTTAAAATAAATTTTAAAACGTATAAATGGAAATGAAAAATTTCACCCACTAAAATTAAATACCAATATTTATTATTATAATTATTGTTACTCGAACTCAACTGATCGTAAGCGCAAAGCGCCTGCACAACCAATTAAGATTTGTTCAAGGGAATAAAATAAAGGAAAAAATATATATATAAGACAATCTCATCATCTCAACATACTGTGATAATATGATGGTCTAATAAAACTCTAGTAAGTAATAAAGCCAGAATAATCTATTGTTGGTCCTATTTTAAGACTTGTTACTAGTCACACCACAAAACAATACTGGACCATCTCATCGCCTTAACATGGCCCCCCGCAAGTTTCTCTCCAAAATAAAAGGAAGGTTGCAAATGGTATAGGACTTCTTTGCTTGTAATGAAAAGTGGGAGTTATCAATTTGCTACTATTTTCAGGTCACCCAGTGTCAAGTCAGTAGTCACAATCAATATTATCAACCCGCGGTCCCAATTTTGAATTTTGAACTCCTTGTCGTCAATGCAATAAGATTATATAAGCTGAGAATAGTGACATTTTATTTGGAATCTTGGAGGATAAAATAATCTTACTGGGTATTTTACTAATACCCAGAGTCCTCATTACATTTTTCTAATATGAAGGACGGTTGCAGGTCCTTTCTCTTTTTGTCTAGTTTTTTAGAATTAATTGATAATTGTATTCTTGAGAGTTTCTTTAATCCATTTTTGTTTACTTATAAATTAAATTTAAGAGTGTGATTAATAACATTTTTAATTGCATCACCAAATTAATTTCATCATCTAATATGTGAGTTACACATAATATTAAGATTCAAATTAAAACTTAAATGTTGAGATCCCTTGTAAATATGAATAAACCCTCACGTTTGCTTATTTTATTTCACATATTTAATTATAATAAATAAGAAGTTCCAAATAAGTTATTGTTTAATTGATCATACTCAAAATTAATTCCAGCCTTAATAATTGGGCCATATGGCAATCATAAAATACACTAATTTATTCCAAAACTTTATTCTTGGAAGAAACAACTCTTAAAATTGAATAATTGACGCCCTAAATCAAGCAGAAAGTGGAAGAGGGCAAGCAATAGCAGGGCCCTCTGCGGAGTACGCGACAGTCAGATGGACAAAACGTACGTAATGGTTTAAGCAAAAGGTATTGAAAAGACTTGGACCCAATCTTGGGCAATTGTTGGCAATAATTTATATAGAAAATAGTAAACTTTGGTTAAGTGTTCATTTTCTTTAAATTATTTTTAAAATTTTTAATTTAATTTATTTTTATTTAAAAGGTAAGAGAAAATAGATTAATGAAAATTTTTAACAATAATAAGAATAAAAATAATTTAAAATCATTAATTTACAAGGACTTAAATCTAAAAAAAAAATACAATTTCTGATTTTTTCCAGAAGTGAAATTCGTTACCATTGGCTACTAATTCTATCGAGATGCATGGATCCCAACTTGAAGACCTTTTCACAAACTCCAAAAACATTAAGTAGAGAGAAATTTTATATTAATTGAAAGGTTCAGTGGATAAGCAACCTTTATTTATTTATTACAGTCCCCAAATCCTTCGTGGGTATTAGGAGAATGATTGAAAGCTTCACATGAAAACATGCAATCCCGGTCAAATTCGTGGGGTACATATTGCAATTGTCTCTTTACGACTAAAATGAAATTAGTTCTCTGTTCAAGCAGGATTCATGTGAATATGTGACAATCAGTGGAGCCAAATCTTTCAATGTACTTTATTTTTGTCGTGCCAAATGTTCTAGAGCATCTAATTAAAATTATTGCATTTTTTAATATAATAAAATTCAATTGATATATTTTATAATTAGGATTTAATCGAGATTTACTTACATTAATATTATTATTATAAAATAACAACTTAAAATTTAACTCCCATAAATTTAGAGAGATTAATAGTCCTTCTAATAAAGGGGGAGAAATCAACTCCCATCCGACTATATATAATTTAAAAGAGAAGGAAAATCCTGACTTAAGGTTGTGACTCGAACCCAAATTCCCAAATTAAACTTTGGGAGCTTGGAACCAATGAGGTCAAGTGCCTAGTGCCAATTAAAAGTTGTACATGTTGAATACGTTAATTAGCATATTTCACAAGAGATACTAAGATGTATGCAATACGTGATTTGTGTAAAGCTTTATAATATGCAATACAGCTAATGAGTTTTCTCTTTTGACAAAGTCAATTAAAGATCTCATTAGTCGAAATTGGCGCATTACTATTAATTATGTTTACAGGAAGGCTAATTTTGCAACAGACTTCTTAGCAAACCATACCCTATTTTTTCCTTTGTTCCCAAACCCTCCTCCTGGCATCATTGCTTATCTTTAACGTGACATGTATGGAGTAACTTACCCACATTTTGTTTTCCCTTAGCTCTTTTTAGAGCCCTTTTGTATAAAAAAAAAGTTTATGAAAATGAGGCTATTTACACTCTCTAGTATTTAAGAACCCTCTATTTTAGTAAAATTATATATTATTAAAATAACATAATATAATTTACCAATTATGAAAAAGTTGATAAAACTAAATAAAATATTATTATTTTGGGGACTCAATGAACATTTGCACAATACACCCTCCTCATATTTTAATTTTTATGTCAACTGATCTGGAAAAAAGACATCAAAACACAATCTCTTAGACTTAGGTAGAATAAGGTGGTTGTTGAGTTACATAATCATGTAACTTATATCAATCCAACACTTGCTACCACTAACACACATTTAATTTTTGTCATTTATATTTTCATGTTAGTGGTAATAAGTGTTGGGTTGATGTAAATTACATCATCATGTAACTTAACAAGCACTGTAGAATAAATATTGAAAGGAAAACAGTGAATTGCACCAGTAAATTAAGAAAAAAAAATTGATTTGGCCCTCTCAACTTTCTTTGAATCCTGCGATCCCCACTCATCCAAAATCCATGGATAATTATTGATTGGGAAAATAGGCACATGCGCACATTCTGTAAAGCTTTATAATATTCACGTTTTTTAAATTAAATACAAAAAGAATTAAAAAAACGATGAGAAGAAAAACGCAAGAATTTAGGGAAAATGAGAAAAGAATGTAAGTTTCTAAATGAGTTCGACTGATTTTTTTTTTTTTAAGGTTTGATTAATATGATATGGTTGTAAAGAAAGAAATATTTATTGCATAAGATAATAGAGGACAATTTTGGTATTTGAAAGAAAGTGTAGAGTAAAAAATAATTATTAATATTTGTCATATGAGTGTACTAAGTAAAAGAGTTTTTTGAGCAAATTTCAAAGTATAAATAACCCCGTCCTTTTTATAATACTCTGCTAGCCACGATGTCAAAGTTGCATATAAAACTCATTCCATGCCAAAATGAAGTATTTTTTCCTTTTATCAAAATTTTGATTTTAATAATGGGGTAATAGGATACTATGAAAATTAAAAAGGATAAGTGGTAAAGATATAAAACTACAAGGAAAAAATGTCATCCTCCTTAAAACTAATTAATTTGTTTGTAGAAGGATTACATTTATCTTTTAACCGTATATATATTTTTTCTATCATTTTTTTTACTGCCAAGGATTGAATGAGATATAAAAATTGACCAGTAGCCCAAGTGACAGAATAATTTCTACGGGGGATCAAAGTACAATTTTGCAACAAAAGAAAAAGAAAACTTAGTTGTAATTTACAATAGATTTTAATTAATGAGTTGTAAAATAAAAAGAAAATCAGATTAAAAAAATCAAGAAAATACAGTATGATGTGGTATACATATGACATGATACAAATAATTAAATTAATGTATCATATCAAGTTGATCCCTAAACAATCACTCAGAACACAGCCAGAGAACACATAGGACATGGGTGAGCCTAACTCTTTTAGGACAGATTTAAGCGGCACAACGTGCTTTCTTTCTCTACGTAAATGTATTTAACAACATTAATTATTGATGATACACACACACATATATATATGATGATGATGACGAATTTAAAAAGTGGTAATTGTACATTTTAAAAATTTTCAAGAGTTGTCTCTTTGTCGTGTCCTTAATGATCATGAAAATGATGAACACTCCCTCCATTATTTCTCTTTCCACTTAATTGTTTTAATACGTCTCTTGGAAGGTACAAGAGCTACAGTCCACCGAGATTCTTTGGAGTCTTTACTTCTATACATCATTAGTAGACTTCATCATTAACTTCTAGTCGTACGTTAAGACACAAATTAAGCAACATAATCAATTAAGTAATACAATGGGCATTGAACACAGTGTATATTTCAAGGTTAAAGGTCTTATTAGTTCGTCAGAGAAAAAGATTTTAAAAAATAAAAAATTTAATTTGGATTTTCCTAACAAAGCAAATATTCCTTAAGAACGGACCTACGCATTTAATTAAACGTTAGCTCATGCGTTCCCATTTTTCCTCCATAAGTTGGAGGCTCATTTTGTTGTCGTCTTGTAAGAAAATGTACACCACTTGCTTCATATTCCTTTATTTTGCTAAATTATAGCCTTCATTGGAATTGGTCATAGTGACGTATAAAGTACATTAATCGGGTACAATTAATCTGTAGGGATGGGCAATTTAATTTTTCTTTTTCGTTTGCTTTTGCACATATCGTAAGATTAATTGACAACTTTGAGACCATTCTGCGGCAAATAGCACTTCTAAAATATGGCCTTTGGATTCTCAGATTCGATCATCCGAATGTTAATTTCTTTGATCATCTCTGCATCAAAAAGAAAAAATACAAACCTTTCAAAATTTACAATTAGCAGGAAAATTGGACAATATATGTATTAATGCATGCCCATTTGCACGTGTCTCATATATATTAAGCTAATTATTTAACAAAAATGTACAAGTATGTGACTTCTGGGCCATGTGCTATGCTAAATGGCGTGCTTTTGTTTACAAGTGAGCAAGTGTCTTTGCTGTCAGTTCACAAGCTACTTAACACTATTAGCACATTTACAGAAAAATCTCTCTTCAAAAGATTCGAAATCAAAATTCAAAAAGAAAAAAAAAAAATCAGTTCACGTTATCTAACTGATTCGGCTTATTGGCCATGACGAGTAACGCCAGTATTTGGTAACGTATTATTTATATACATCATTCCATATTTATATTCTCCGTGGTTTATAATTTGAAATGATGAATATAATCATCCTTACTATGTTATTCTAAGTTAATGTAGTAAGCATATTAACGTGCTAATTTTCAAAGAAAACTCTGTATAACAATCTTCTTGTTCATTTATATAACTGATTTTGATTGTCAAGGTCTTAAAATATGGCAGTCTTTTTTTTTTTTTCAATATTCGGATGAAGATGACAAACAGCACCCACTAAACACCAATCTTTTCTTACATTGACATAATAAGATATTATATTACTAATTTGCGTAATAATAGCTTGTTATTAATTACGTACGTACGTAACGACAGTAAAGTAATAATTTAATTTAAAATGTTAATTTAGTTTAATGCAGGGCAGATTATGAGCAATGTAAATGAATAGAAGAATTTATAACAAAACATGATGCAACAAAATAATCCGGAGTTCCATTTTATTGAAGAAAATTGCTGGAGAGCCCACTAATAAGTTCCATTTTGCACTTTTTATGAATAAGTAGTATCCCAACTCGACGTTACAATTTCAAGTGATAATGTAGTGTATATTCATGTTGAATGGTAGATGGAGTATTAAATAAATTTTCAAGTAATGAAATTGGTTATTCAACAGATGAGTACGTAGCATGTGCTTAGAAATATTAGGATATAACTTAGAAAAACTAGTAGTTAATTATTCGAAGTGTAGGGACTATGGAGGGAGTTCACAATTGCCATAGAGTCAGGGTTTAAGAATGAACTTACCATTTTGAAATAGTGAAGGCAAATAGGTCATATATAAGACAAAACAAAATGAAAACTCATTAAAGTCTACAGATTGACATATTGTCGAAATGAAGAAGGTATAAATCCTAATGTCGCGTATTAAGGATGAAATGTGTAAATTTAAATCATTATGTCACATGAACTGAAAAATCTTTCTTAGGAGATTTCAGTCAGATTATCACAGTTTGTCTGTAAGCCGCTACACTACAGCGATGCACTCTCCTATGGACCCACAGTTGTAATTTTCTATACCATATGCTAGCTAGCTAGCTAGCTTCCTCCTCTCCATCTCAAAGAAAGTGAGAAAAATTAAAGAACTATTGATTAAAAACATTAATCACAGTTGCTAATTTTAAGCTGAAAACCAGATATATACAACAGTACTTTGGTTGACAAGGTAGAGTACCCACCAACACAGCTTCCTTAACAAAGCAATCAATATTTCCTAACCCTTTTTATTATTCTTTACAATTTCCACATCAAGTCTCCGACTTATAGACTCTCGCTATGATTAATTTCCATCTCAATTCTTGTTATCTTCCCACTTCGAGCCTTTGTTAAATGCCCTTTTTCATATAGAAGAAGAACTCATCAGCTTAGTGTAATGGAGCAAGCAGGGTATTGCTGGATGTGGAATAAGCGAAAACATGATTTGAATTCTCATTTTCCATCGACAAATTCATACGATGATTCATGGGAAGAACAAGCTTTTGCTGAAGATGCAGCAGGGCCTCTAGGTGGGTGCATATGGCCTCCAAGATCTTATTCTTGCAGCTTTTGTAGGAGGGAATTCAGGTCAGCTCAAGCTCTTGGTGGTCATATGAACGTCCATAGGAGGGATAGAGCAAGACTAAAGCAGTCTTCCTCTTCAAATCCCCAAAATGAAATTCATCATCATGATCATCAGTTTCAAAATAACAACAACGATCATCACCTTCAAAATAATAATCATCCTTTTGCATCTTTGGGGTTTCATCAATACCCATCTCAGCAGCTTTGTAACTTTGTTTATAACCCTAGCCCTAATTCCGATCCTGTTGTTATTGCATCATCATCTTCACCTTCTAGGGTGGTTTCAGCTCATCCATCTACTCAAAAGACTCGTCCAGACAAGACCTTTGTTATTCCTTCTTTATCTTCTCCAATTGCGCAAGAGCAACAACACAAGAGGTCTCCTATTTCTTCCCCTAAATCTTGTTCAAATTCGGTGGCTGACAAGAATAATTCCACAATTGTAAAATCAGCGTGTAGGGTTAAGGCAGATTATGTTAAAACAGATTTGTCTGTGAGCTTGAATTTGGTTGTTCGACGAACACGCCCAACTTTATCTACTGGCAAGGAGGCAGCTGTTGGATGCAAGAGAAGGAGAACTGAAGCATCATCAGTACCTTTCTTCCTGAAGCCATGTTCATTTGATCATGATAAAGATTATCTTCAATCAGAAGAACACAAAATACTTAACCCTAGCTCAATTGAGGACTTGGATCTTGAGCTCAGGCTTGGTGACCCGCCGCCTAAGGTAAAGTAATATATAAAAATAAGAGTGCCTCATAATAGTTTCCGTTCATTTGTGCTTTCCTTTTCGTATTTCTTCTTTGATCCTGAGGTTACAGAGCCTCATGCTTTCACATATATCAATTTGGTCTCTCCAGTCATGAATTTCAAGCGTGCAAAAATAACATAAAGTTCCTTTTTCAGCCTTTCTTCAAAGAAACACATCACAGTCAACACATCTGAGCATTGTTCTTTAAATTCTCTATATGTAGATAACATAGTAGTTTCCGGTTTCATCGATATACATTAAAATATTTGAACCATAAGAAATTGTGATTGATAAATCCTATGCATCCTTCTTTTCGTTATGTTAATTTTGATATTAAGCTTCAGTTATGCTGCTTATTGAAACTGTGTGTTGATTTCATAGAAGCAAAATAGCATGTACGCTCACGATACAGAAAGTCGCTATGTCCAATTTTATCTCTTTGTCAAGCATGCTCTTATTGTCAAGGGCATGATCCCACACCGGCTGACAATAGATTTGGACAACCTAAACTCATGAGCAGGATTTTGAGTATGAGTTAGCTGCACAAGCTTTTATACAGAATTGATTTTTATGCTTGTGTAGTCAGAGAGATTTAAGAGTTTTTGGGTGATTATGTAATTAGGATATTTGTGTAGAATTAGTTGTTTGTGCATGTGTAGCAGAGAGCGATTTAAGAGTTTTTGGTTGATTATGTAATTAGGGTATTTGAGTTGTGGGAAGTGAAGGGAGAAGAAACTGACTAAAAACTGCATGGAATAGCGTGAGCTAGCCCTCTTCCCCATTCAGTACTTCACTGACACTAATTCTATATCAGACACAACTAAACTAAACCCACAACACACAGATATGGATTTTTGCAAGACATATAAGTCAGATACATCAAAACGTTGATTCCCTTTTTTTTCTTGTGTATATTATTATTATCATATTTAGATCTGTTGCAGTTAACACTATCATATCCTACGTAACTCCATTTGCTCGTGTTCTCTTCTCTCAATTTTGCTGCAAAATCCATCCAAAATAGCACCAACTCCGGAGAAAAAGTCCGTTTTAGTATTCCACTGGATATAACAATGCCCAATTTTTTATTCCGAAAGAGAATATTATCACACATCACTATAACAAGCGCTATCTACGCATCTTTTGTTTCTTTCTGTTCGTATAATTAGTTATACACACCCTCTCATTAACAAATTCTAAATCCCCAAAAATATGAATAAAGTATAAATCATAAATCTCTCTAAACAAACCCTAATCCTAACCCAAGGTCACACACACACACACACACACGTAGTTAAGTCCGAGACTTTAAGTCATACCCATTACCAAACACAACAACTAATAGCATGTGATAGAGAAATGGAAGTATAAAAGCTTAAAGGGGAAAGTGAGGTTATTTGCATTGGAATTTACGAATGTACTATATATGTGTAAGAGATATTTATTTTGATTGGTTAGGGTTTGTCTGCATTAGGGTTTGTGAGTTGGATAGGTTTGCGTAATAACAGCTAGCGAGGTGTGATTCTGATTTATACTCAGAGGGTTTTGCAGTGAAGTTTTTCGGAGGCAGTGGGCAGAAATGCACATGGGATGATATGTCGCTTTTCTGTTCTTTTATTTTTAATGGAATTGAGTGAGGGGTGATGGCATGTTAGTCTCGGCTCTCGTGCATTTCTAAGTTTAGGGCATTTTGTAATTCCAAATTATTGTTTAAAGAATCAGAATTTTCAGGAATCAATTCCAGAGTAACTGGGTTGGTTGTTTGGACGTAGCTTTGTTTACAATTTTTGTGACAACTAAGAGTATATTTGCATGGGAGCTAGTTCCTCTGTAATTCACGAGCACCCTCTAAGCTCTCTCTTCCATTAAAATATTTGGAGCACAATCAATTAACTCTTACCCCAGAAGCATGCAATTAATATACTAGAAGGTGTTTTCTCAAGCAAATTAATTATGCTCTGGTGCAGTGTACCAAAATCCATATGGATCATTGATATTGTACCATATTAATAGAGACCCGTTTCATAAACAAAGATAATATTTATCCGACTTTTTTATATGAGAATCCAATAGCAAAGAATCTCGTGAGCATGATAGTATAATGAATATAAAAGTTTAATGTTATAAGAAGAATATATAAATTTATGATAACTACAAAAAATAGAATATATAATCATGCCTCATGTACATTTGACAATTTCAATCTTTTACTCCTCCCAATAAGAAAGATAAATATATTTTACATAAAATTTTACATTATAATTAGTTGCTTGTAGTTTTACTTTAAATGAAAAACCATGTATATGATCTATAAGAAAGTGATTTCGAATTGTGCAAACTTAACCAAATGCATGTACTATATCACATTAATCAGTATCCATTCTTAATCAAAGTTCTACTTTTAAAGATTTTGAATTTGTCTATTAATATTAAAGTATGGTCGAGATTTAGCTATTTTTGTGTTCTAATCATCATATATCTTATTAACATTGAATTGTATAACCATCATTTGATTCCTATTATATACAAAATAATTTACGTATTTATCTATACATATATAGAGATAGGATATGGAGTCCTCTTTTTATGACATAATAATGTACACAAAATCTTAACCTTTCAACGCTAATAAAACAACCGATAAAATTAAATGCTGATTCCTATTCATATTAAGAACGAAACTAAAAATTAATTAGGCCTCACGACATATTTTTTATTATTTGTTTCTTTTCTTGCCTCCTATTGTCTCTCCTATATCTTTCATCAACTTTAAATAGCTCTCTTCTAAACAATCTCTTCCTTTTCATCCTTAAAATTTAATACATTTTCTGTTTCTCTCTCACTTTACGTATTTTTCTTCATTTTGTAAGTGTTAATTAGCTGGTGAGTATTGAAAAAGGACTTGAGTAATTTTTCTTTGTAACTGCTCGCCAAAAAAAAAAAAAAAGGGACAAGAAAAAGATTGGTTATGTATAGTGGATTGACCATTCCCATTTTTTGCTAGGCAATTGAAAAAAAAAAGAAATTTAAAACAACATGAACATAACGAAGAAAACGCAACCCACAACATAAGCTTGGCTAAAAAGCGTGAAAATGTTAGTGTTGAATTTTTTGAGATTTTATTTTACTTTATGAGAGAAGAGGGATTGTGTTTTACTTATGTACCATCATAGTTGATTAATGAATTTTTCAGTTGTATTTTTTTTTCTAAGTAACCTTTTCTGTTTATAAAATTTTAACGGCTTTGAACGTAAACCAATTTGATAGGGAGGAATGCTATAGAATACGGAATGTTATAGAATACAAATAACTTCGGCTATAGAAAAGTTTATCAAGGAAAGAAACCAATGTTGTTCATTTAACCTTCTCATTTTAGTGATATAGTTCACAAATCATCCTTCAGATTTGGCTTTAATAACCACAAGATTTGTGTGATAGTACTGCTGTTTTATACCATGGTCATCCATTTATATAGTGCGATTGCCTGGATACATGTAGCCCAATTTTGTATATTAAAGGTTGTCTATCTTTTGTTTAAAGTCTGAATTTTACTTATTTTAAGACATTTCTTAGGGATGACAATGGGATGGGGTGGGGGTGGGGAGGCCTACCTCATTCCCCACCTGATTAAAAATTTCACTTGCATTCCCCACTCCGCCTCCAAATAAATTTAATAGGGTGGGAATGAAAAATCTTGTGTGGGGGATGATTTCTCCATCCCCAACTTATTCCTCATTTACTTATTTTATAACAAGTATGGAAATGATTTCAATAAATTAATAATTACAGACATAAATAAAATCATTACTTATTATAAAGTATAATTATTTAAAAAACTCTAAAAGATTGAAACAATATTAAAACTAAAAAATGTTTGAAAAGCACTACCTTGAGAGAGAAGAAAAGAAAACAATGTTTTAGAATTGAATAAGAATTATAATGTAGGATTTCTTTTAATTATAACCTATTTATATTAGGTAAAATAAAATGAAAATTTATTAATCAACATTATTGAACAAAAGTTAAAAAAATTATACATAATGGGGATTGGGTGGGGGTGGAGTGGGGAGTACAAAACTAAATCCACCCCATTAAGAATTTAGAATTTATGTTTCCCCTATTTCCCGCCTTATTTCTCAAAAATTATTCAAAATTCCTATGGGGTTTTAAACTCGTAGAGGATTTTGCCATCCCTAACATTTTTCAGTTTCTCATTCGTTTGTTTTCTATCATTTATAATTGATTATAAGATTATTTAATATTCTTTCTGAATGAAAAAAAAGTTAAATATTCTGACTTTTATATGAATGGCAAAATATCTGAATGGAACTTTAATATTATTTCTCATTAATCCCCCTAGACCCTAGTAAATAAATTTATTTCCTATTATATAAATTATCCTTTTATTATTTTTTACTTATCCCCCTTTTTTTATATGTGTGTATTCAATTTTTTTTTTTTGGTGAATGAGAATCTTAAACATAATAGACATTTAGGTGAGTGTGTTTTATAATAGGCCCATCTCTTTTATTTATATTTACAATTTTTTTAGTAGATTTTAAATTTTATTTAATACATTAAATTTAATTCAAATGATTAAAGAATTCTTGATTGGCTTATGTATTTAACAAGAAAAAAAATCAACATAATATACTTAAAATAACATTATAAATATCACATATTAATTTTTTTAAAAATGTGTTAGATATTTATCTTATTTTTCATGCTTTGTTCAGGGAAACATTATCATTTTTTTTACTAATAAAATAATTTATTTCTATTTTATCATGTGTTTAATGAATAAAATATAAGTATTATTAATATTTATGAGGTTATATATGTCAAAATATTATATTTCAGATGTTTTATTGAGGATTTTTAGTAATTTGTAATAATTTAATTCATTTAGTTTCTGATTATAAGACAAAGTAAACATATTAATGGTAATCCAATTTATTTTGATTCTGATTACTACAGTTTAATTAAACAATTTATTCTAATTCGAATTCTCTATTCTCATTCTAACTTTTTCTCATCCCTACCCATTTGCTATTTTAATTTCAATTTAGTAAACACGCCATAAAGTTATCCATATCTACATGAATTATAAGTTTAGATACCCCTTTTTTACATGATTTGATTATAACCTACTATATTTTAAGATTTCTCAATATGCCCCCCTCTAGTGGCTCCTTAATATTAATGATATAATGTTTTAGCCTACTTTAGTTTTGGTTTTCTTCTTTATGGTCCCTACTGAACCGAAATCTTGCGTACATGCCATATCATTTAGTATTAATATTAGTTTAATAATACTAGTCTACAATAAAAATTGTTTTTGTGTCAATAAAGGTTGTCGGGGCCAAAATTATTTTTGTCGCCTAAAATAATTTGTCTTTGTGTCTTAAATATTTATCTCAAATTTAAGTTAGATACCTAAGAAATTATATTGAAAATCTTCAATTTAGAGTTTTAAAATGCAATCAGTGACACTGAATTGTGAATCATATGGCCTTAAATTACGTCTAAGGAGACTTATTAAAATTAAAATTTAATTTTCAATACTAATGTTATGTTGCGTACCAAACATCGAAAGCTTTTTTGATATAGTTCTTTAACAAATATGATTATACTTGAAAAAATATCTTTAATTAAGGACAGATGCTAGAGTGTGGTTGGCTAGTTGAAAAAAATCATCAAATTTGTATTTCATATATGTCATCTTACAGAATCAAGATAAGTACAAGCACTAGATCACTACAGTCTCTACATATTTTTTTTCCCCTCAAGTCCTTGTGAGACTTTTGCGGTACATGACAAACTAAAACGTGACTGTACGTACATCTTGATGTCAACTTACAACAGCAATTAGCTTAATTATCCGAAAATTAAGTTGGAGCTATAAATTATAGAAATTAAAATGTCTTAACACACTTTTATAAATAAATTAACGTGACTGCCGGTCGGTCCGGCACAACTTTATCCACGTGTCAAAACTCTTTCAAAGATGATGAAACTGTCGGTTACAATATCAATGTAATGGACGTCCTGCAGTCACCGGCGGCCGCATGATCCTTCTAATATATTGTTAAGTCATCAGTTTGGACGGTGATGGAGGCGCTGCATGGATAACAACAGACATCTACCCAGCCACCCTTTTTTGAAGTGTCATTATCGAGTGTGGCGTCATGGCATCATGCCGAATGCTTAGTGGGATTAAATGTTGCCACGTCATGGAGCTGTTAGGCCCCACGTAAGCTCCTAACAGAAAGTGATGTCGGACGTAGGTCTTAGAAATCAAAATAAGTAAATGTCAATTCATTCATTGCTCATCTTAAGGTTCATTAATTTTAATTTAATTTTGATTTTAAGCTAAAAAAATTATTTACTTGGTCACCATCCTTTCTTGAATGAGCTTAATTCGATGCATGTTTCTATTGTTTATAATCAAGCCTTGGACTTGCTTAAATTTAAATAAAATCCATTAAAGAATAAAAGAAATTATAATTATTTTGCATAGTCAAAATGGGTTGAATGAAATGACGATTACACCCTTTGAATTGCACAAAAGGCTAGGAGTTGAGAAGTCAATTGAGTGAGTTGCTATTGAGCGGTCGCAGTTCCTGTTTCGGGAACGCTTCAATTTGCCTGAAGGACAATTCAGTATCAGAAAAGATTAAAAAAACAGTTCATTAAAACAAACACGAAACACAATTTGACCTTCTAGCCTTCTCTCTTTGATCCGATAACAATAATTCTTCAACTATGCTACTTGCCAAATAATAATTATGCAACCTTGGTCTGTCACTGAAGTCTGCTAGAATGTCTTAAATAAATTATATGATGGTGTAGTCTAGATATCTGCGCCTGGATTTAGATGAATATTCTTATATATCTAGAATAAATTTAAACTTGTAATGTAAAGTGGAGGATTCAAACACTTGACCTACAGAACGAGGCGAAGTGATGTTTACAATCATCAAGAACTTTAACTTTTCACATAGCGTTAAATTTGTGATAAAAGTTTCATAAGGATTCCTACTCTCTTTTTTCCCTGTTAAGTCATAAAGGTAATTTAATTTTCTTTAAATCCATATAAATTTATTCCAAACATGAGACATATTATACCTAATTAAGATTCTATTTGTATTTGCGGTTGGATAGTTGTAATTTAAAAGATTTAATATTAAAATTTTTTTATAAACACTATCTATTGTATCTTGAAAGTTAAGTTGATTTAATTTTATATTTATATGATGAAATTAAAATATATTTTATCTTTAATAATAAAATTATTATTTAAAAATTATATCTATTACATACTTAACTTTAGTTTTATAATTATTTTTTTTTCGTAACAACTATACTTTCTCAATAACAAATAAGACCTAAAAGCACCTTTTCTTTTTGCTACACATATAGCTGTTAAAATTCTAGAGTTGCTAGGTATGAGCATAATTAACTTTCCTCCGCGGTATAACCAGTTAGCATCACCGCACGCTCTAATTTGCCATTGCTTTACCGATCATTACTGACTGGTTAAAACAAATGTATTATAAACGATTTTTCTTTTTTCTTTTTTTCCTTTTTGAGAAGTATTATTACTGAGTTTAATAATCAGAACGCACGCTACTAGCATGAATAATGCGTACATGTACTACTTCAAAATTTTAAATGTTTCACCTTTATAAGGCTATTTCAGTCATTTTACAAACAGGTGACATATAAATTATTAATTCATGCATATATATAAATGTGGTACTAGAAACCAAAGCAGGCCTGATATATTACAACCGACAAGTTGACTATCTCTACTTTCCCATTTCTCAATCTCTTTCTCCTCTTCAAAAGCAAAAAGGAAACTTGAAAATGGAAACAAACTCCCAAGCATCAAGCATCGAAAAGTCTAGCCAAATATTATGGAGCTCTGATGATTTGGAAAGTTCAGATTCGGGGCATGTCAAGTCTTATACTTGTGCCTTCTGCAAGAGAGGCTTCTCAAACGCACAAGCACTTGGAGGTCATATGAACATTCACAGGAAAGATAGGGCCAAACTTAGACAATTTTCTGAGGAAAATCTGCTTTCTTTGGACATTGCAAAGGCAGCAAATCCAAGTGTTGAAGCTCCTAATATTGTTTCTGAAGATAGAGGTGCAGTCATATTAGAATCTAGTGTTCAAGAGAAAATTTGCACTCCAAAAAACAAAGAAGAGAAGATGACGAAGCAGTTGGGTGAGAGTTCATCTTCATCATCACATATTGACCAGTACTTAGACCTAGAGCTTCGTTTAGGGCCGGAGCCTCGGGAGGCATCAGCCAGCAGGATCACCAAAGATCTTTATCGATCTTCTAGCCACTGAATTTCATGCTAGTTAAGATCCAATAATTAGAGAGGTTTTCCCCCCCTTATCCGACCTCTTCAACTTTCTCCCATTAAGGGTACTATTAATGATCTTGTTAAGGATATATATATCATGCTTTATTAGCTCTCGGCACCTGATTATTTGCAGAACTAAGGTTGATTTTGTATTTAGTTCATTTTAATTTCTTATAAAAATGTTTTCCATTAAGCTCCCATCATTCCTTTTACATTTTTGGATAGCCTGCAATGATTTTATTATCATTTTTTCAGTAATCCTAGTTTTATTCTTTACTTGAATATTTTAGACATGGATAGCTAAATCAGCAAAAGCGAAGGCACTTAAAAAATTCCTTTTTCATCTCCCATGATTGTGCTTCTACAATCTCCAAATTAAATTCTATTATACTATGTAAACCCTATATATCTAACGCATAGTTCTTTTCGGTATAGGTCGTGGATCTTTACTTGGCTTGTGACTGATGCAGATTGATCTTAGATATCACTAGATTATTTGACATATCTGACACAATATCTTCTACTAATTTATGAGATAATAGATTATTATTATTAATGCTGTTACTTTTTGACTCTTGGATTTTGCCATGTTGCTAGCTCTCATTTGCTAAGTTAGTTGGAACTTTTTGTTCTTTTCTCTTTTATGACGTGCTTTTGTTGCTGCTGCAGAAGATTTGAAGGGTAAGGCTCTATTCCCCCACTATGTAGTTGTTTTTTCTTTGTTCTTATTATAAAAATCCCTCGAAGACACAGCATATCCTTCTGTCCTTTCTATTCGGTATCCTAGCTATATAATTAGCTATATAAATTGGGCTTTGTAATTTTGCCGGAGTGTGTGTGTGTGTGTGTGTGTGTGTGTGTGTGTGTGTGTGTATATATAGACACTAGGGTTTCTTCTCAACGTGAAGCATGTGTGAATCAGATCATTCTAATAAGCTATGTTTCCATGAAACCTATAAATTTCTTATGCATTTTACTTAGACATCAGTGATGAAGTGTTCCTGGAAAAGTAATACTTAGACTCAGTCGGCTTGCATTGTTGAATTAATGGTTCTTTTGGTTCAGGTGCATGAGGGCCAGTAGGGCTCTTGAGGAGCCTTACCGGATAACTAGAAGACACTAGTTGGCTCAATTGGTCGAACCTCTTGCAATGGTATGAATGTTTGGAGCTTAAATCCACCTCCCATAGGTCAGGTTTCATTTCCATTCATTCAAACAGATAGAGGGAGTGAAAACACTGCCATTGTTATAATTCAGTTGAAGGTCATGAAATTTCCAAATTCAAAAGGCTTTTTTCCTGAGAAAGCATTCAATTATTAGCAATTAATGGCCAAGAATCAGGAGAGTTATTGCACACGAGCAAACATGAGGTTTTAAAAACTCAAATTCTGGTAGGGGATCTGCCTTTATGCACAAAGTGCGAATAATAAATTCCTGCAAATTTATGCATGCAGTATGTCCTTGCAATTGCATTGTATGCAGAGCAATAAAGAAAGCTCATTAATTTATGACGTCATCATTTATGTTCTCTCTTCTCTCATGGAACCTTCATGAGTAAATTAAATATGCATACTCATTGGCATGAGACTTGTCGACATGGATATAACTTCTTGCTGATAGTACAAGATCTCATAAATTACCATGCGGTTTGAAATATGCCCAACGAATTCCAGTGGATTAGGCAAGTGCATGGATGCAAATTATGTTTTAGATTGAGTGGCGGACACCTCGTCGTCTTACTCTTGAGATTAAGTTTTTGAGTCATCGTATTGTATTTATTAATTTTCTTTTAAGTATTTGAGAGTTGAACTAATCAAACCCCTTTATTACTAAACATCAGTACAATGTAATTTAGAAGGAAAAAAAAAGGAAAGAAAAGAAAAGAATGGCGCTAAGTGCGCCCGGATTTTATCTTATCAAACCCCTTTGTTACTTTTTAGATTTATTATGAAATTAATAAAGTGGATAAGTAATCTTCTCTCATGCACACATCTCTAGCTTATCATGTAAACAACCCAATAGTTTGTTTTAATTTGATAAAATTTTATTTTGAGTTTTTTTTCTTTTGGTGACAGATTTTTTTTGACGATATATGAAATCATAAAATCGAACGAATTAGTATAGGAAAAATAAATGAATTTCATCACTTTTCCGGTCTTTGATTAGACCGTTCTTTGACAAGAAAGAACCGAAAAAGTTGAACTTTTTTTTGTCTCAATTCACAAAATAAATGACTTCATGCCTACATTAATTCCGCACCCAATTTTTTTAAAAAAATCAACAAATACAAGTATCATTTTGATCTCTCAATAAACTTGTTGCTTTTTTTTTTCTTTACAAACAAAGGCAAAAAATTTACTACAACTCAAATGCATAATAGTATAACATTCACAGTATATTTCGAGTATCATATTGGATCGCAATAAGGTGTATTGCATTGCATTGCATTAAATTGTAATGCAGTATCATGTTTGGTCTATTATAGACTGTATTATATATTCAAATATTTTATGTTATTATTCATACTAATATTTAATATTTTAAATTATTCTTAATTTAAATTTTAACAACAAATATGTTATTATTTTTAAATAATAAAAGTCATTTTTATATAATAAAAATAAAACACTATAATATTATTTTATTAATAACTTTAACATTTAATTTAAATTAATTAATTGATTTTTATTTTAGTAAATAATAAATTACTAAGTAAAATTATTAAAATAATTTTGTATAATAAAATTAAAAGAATTTAATAATAATATTATTTGAGTTTTATTAATACTTTAATGTGTAATAAATACTATTTGATATAATTTATTATTCTAGTAAATAATAAATTATTAACATATAAGCATTAAAATGATTAAAATAATTTTTATATCATAAACTTATAATCATTAAAAAAATTATTTGACAAAAGTCAAAGAAATA